>JBBYHM010000012.1:5211808-5239049 GCA_038381775.1 Adansonia rubrostipa
AGATCTACAACTCAGGTAATTGATTATGGTAGTTTTATTGTATACAACAACACAATCTAGTATGACCCATTCAAAAATTTTAAAATTCTACTGTGCAATCTAATTTGTTTTTCCAACACCAATGACACTAATAATTAGTTACATGGACCAATGACCCAACAAGGAGTAAAATAGTTTTGCTTCATTATTGGTCTTTAATATTGATGAAAGAAACTTAACACCAAGCCCAATATGGTGCGCCAACTTAGTTAATCTAATATGTGGGCTAATCTTTTGATTATTTATGTGACATATGAGTTAAAAAATTAGTAATCTTTATTAGGCCTATGTGCTACCACCTTGTTCTTGGTACAACAATAATTTTGCCAAGATTAATGTAGAGTATTTCACGTCTTTCTTAATTTTCTCACGGATTTATTTTTGAAATTTGGCTATTAAGAATTGTTTTTGAGTGGTTGCGCAAAAGAGAAATATAAAGAATCTTTCCAATGTTGCACACTACCATAGTTTAATAAACATTCTAAGCATTTTTTCTTAAGAAAAATAAAATTTTTTATTATGATCTCAAAATATCAACTTGCTAGCATGAGTGAATCCGCAAACTTTTTGAAGGTTCCAATATTCATTCTTGTGGATCACTAGCAAAGGAAGAACACTTGTGATTCTTATGGACCTTGAGAAATCTTGACATGACCATGCGCTATGTTCATGCAAGGAACATCAAACTTAAAGTTAAGAATCTTTAAGTATGTATGATTTTAAATCACATGTTTGGAATTTTAGACTGCAATTCGATCACATGTAAGTATCTAGTTAAAGAACTATTGAATTTAAGCATCTTTTTGTTTTAATTTCCATTGCGTTAAATTGATTTTTGATTGTCTTTATGCCTAATTTTAATATGCACCAACTTGGATCTTAACCAACAATTATAGGGCATCAACTGTGTGAAAAATTTCGTAGTCTACTTGGGTTAGATTGTGGGTGGTAAAGTTATATAAATTTATGGTAGACTAGTTTTATTTTGTAATGGATAGATCTTGGTGAATCTAAGTTACAGATGTGTAGGAGTTTTATTATTGAGTACATAGCAGTTTTATTTGAATTTTGAAAAGCAATAGGGAAAGTCATCTAATAATAAAAAATGAATACCATAGTGGTACCATCATAAAAAGAAGCAACAAATAGAATTAATTATTTTAATTTTAAGAAAAATATACATTGTTTGATTGATCCTTAAAAACTATTGCAAAAATGTAAATTACGATTCCTTATTTATACATAATCAACTTTTAAGGAAATTAAAAGAAACCTATTCGATATGATTTATTAGTTAGTCGATTGTAATGGACCTAGGACTTCAAACAAGCCTAAAACCTTAGCACTTTAGGAGCAAAAGAAAATAAATGAATATGTAGCCCTGGATGACTCCATCTTATTTTATCTGTTTACTATTTTTTCTTTCTTGGTCTATTTATTGAACCATGTTCCATGTCTATTTTTTTACTATGCAATTGTCTCGTTCTCAAGAGAAAAAGAAAGAAATAAAGAAAAACAAATTTGCCAATATGTAGACACCCTATTTTGTTTGGGCTAATTTTTGGCATCTCGGCACTTAATTGAAGGGTCATTATTCGAGGCATCATCAAGGTCATTTGGACAAGCATGAATCAATTCTCAATCATTCCTAGCCATGGTAACAAGTTTGAAAGCCAAAGGTATGTAAAATCCATATTTACATTAATATAGATACACGGCTTTAGGTTTCGTTACAAGGCTTCCATGTCACCAAAAATTCAAATATTCACATGTTGTATCGATAAAAAATGGTTGTGTATCAATACAGGTGCTTCTGTATTGATACACAAACCCTTTATATTGATATTAGGATTCACAATAGCTTTAAGATCCATTTTGGCTAGCTAGTATCAAAATAAAAAGTGTTGGTATCAATACCAACTTCCAAGTATCGATACTAGCTTCATTGTGTTGATACTCTAAAGCCAAAATGCTCAATTCGTGCCATTTTCACCCCTTTACACAATGACATTAAAACATGAATTGGATTATGTTTTTGGCATAAAAAATTATCCAAATTCATAACAAGCCTCACCAGTAGACTTATGATTAGGTTTTAACAAATTTTTAAGCCTAAATGGCCATGACAAGGGACATTTTCATGATTTATTTTAATTTTTTAGATGGTAACCTTAGATTTTCTCGTTGCTCAGCTACCAAAAGTTACCTTGATTCACTGTTTTTGCTGGGCCAACTATGGATTTAGTGGGCAACTAAGCATAGTACCTTGTCCATATATGAGGTACATGCACTAAAATCCTAAAATGCCCTTGCTTTTTTGGTTTTGGTCCTAACATTTACATGGTCATATAAGGCCAGCATTTTCAGTTGAATAGATAGAAATACATTTTTTTAAAGCATTTCCTAACATTTAAACATTCTTCAAAAAGCTTTCTTCGGTCATTATCCTTTCAAAAAACCTTTTCTTCTCGTAGCTTCTCAAAAACACCATCAATGACCTTCCAAAGCCCTTTATTCTACCCTTTGTTCATCCCAAACCTCTCTTCCATTGTCAGCACATCCCCTAAGCTCATTTTGGCCACCCTTTTCTTGTGAATCAATAACAAGAAAAGGGGAAAAAGTGAGCTCAAAGTTAACAAATTTTCTGCTTAAGGGCTAAAATAGGTTTTAAAGGTACCTAGTATAACTTCTATTTTTTCATCTTATTTTCTTCTTTTATCATCATTTTCATCATTTTAGAGCCATATCCATGTGACGATGACCTTATTCCTAGGACTCTCATGCATTTTGTGGCTTTATTTATAGTAAACCTAGGATTTTGGTCTTATATTAACCTTTTTGCCATGCTTCACCATGTTTATGTGCTAGGTTTGCCCTAAAAACATGTTTTAATGCTATTTTAAAATTTGCATCAAACTTTTTCTCGTTCAAACATGTTCATATCGTCCTCTATGTCATGACTATTGATGTTGCTTATCAAGTTAGCACTTTTATGCATTTTATTAGTATTTTTTTTATTTTTATCATTGTTTACATATTAAGATGCCATTTGTACTTGTCTAAACATACTGTTTATGTTCATTTTCATGAATACCATATTTACTTCATAATATACTTATTAAGATACACGAAGCTTGCATTTCCATGCCTTCTATTTGTTATTTCCTCACATCATTTTCATCTTGTCCATGCCAAAATGTCATCTTTATTTGTTTAAACATGCTATCCATGCTCATTTTCATGTATGTCATATTTTTTCCATAACACATTTATCAAAATGTTTGCTTGTTTGTTGTCAAAAACCTATTTTTCTAAAAACCCTCAAGTTAAGCCCACACTAACTTAAATAAATGAAGATTACGTGGAGTTAAGGTTTTTCTTCATTAGTCTTCCAATCTTGGGGAAAAATCAAGTTTTGTACATGGATTAAAGGATTATTGAGACCAAATATTCTATTTTTAAAAATAAAATGTCCTTTTTTATTGTCCAAAATTACTTGTGTCTTGATCTTTTGCATAGAGTCCTTGTGTTTGTGACATGGTCAACAGGCTACCTCATTTTCCCAAACTACTCTAGGATTGTGTAAATGAGCTTATAAAGCTCATGTTACTCATTGTTTTCTATCATAGACATTCAGATGTCCATGGCTTGAGTTTAGTTTGAAGAAACCTAAGAAAACAAAAAAAAAGTCCCCTGTTTTGCCCTAACAACACTATATCCATGATATGGAAAATTATTTTCAAGCCTTAGACCATTTTTCATGAATCTTTTGTTCTTTTACCTAAAAGGGTGTTGAATTATCTTTCCAAGGGCATATTGTTTGCCCTTCGATCATTCTGGATGAGGGAGTTATAATTTTTTGAACCGATACTATCTGAAACCCTTGGATTAGCGATTTGCATTTTGTTAGGGCCATTTTGGCCCATCAGATTATTTTTCTAAATTTTTAAAACATTTTTTCTAAAAATTTCATGAAATTCCATTTTTAGAACATATTATTTATAATCAGATTCTGAATGAGTCAAGAATGATTTTTCAGTGTTTGCTATACCCTTTTCCCTTGAATATGCCATTAGTAATGCAGAAAACCCAAATTCAAAAATTATTTTCACCAGAAAGCGATTTTTAGGATTTTTTTTGAATATTTTATATTAACCCTTATCGAGTTACCTTTCCAATGGTACCTCATCTGGCTCCCAATACCTTCGAATTTACTTGAAATAAATTTGAGAAAAGGGATAGTGTGATGTTATCCTTGTTTTCAACATTAGTCAAAATTAATCAATTTTTCTAAATTTCCACTCCGAGGCATTTGAATTTCTTTAAGTGAACCCGATCAACCCCTTTGAATAAAAAAAATGTGTTGATCTTCCTAGAATTGGATCAAGGCAAATGCATTCTTGTTTTTATCAACTTGAATTTTTTTGATTGCTTTTTTAATTAAAAAAATCTCCTTTTGGTTAAGAATTTGTCAAAATGTCATTTTTCAAGAGATTACTAAATCTTTCTCAATCTAAGTTTTTCAAGCCCATCCTTCCAAAATCATCAAAATTTCCATTGGGCATACTCTAACCTCGCTTTTACAAGCTTTATTCAGATTTCAAAACTTACCAAGTTTTCATCCAAGATGATACTCCAAACCAGCCTTTCAAAGGGATACCCTAACCTCATTTTTTAAAAATTATCAAGAAATAGTCAATTTTCATTAATTTAAATTAGTCAATCTCATTTTTCTCAAAATTGTCAAGAAAAATCAAAATTTCCTCTGCTTGGATTTCCTTCAAACTTTTACAATATTCAAACCTAGTTTTCATGCCTCGATTAGTCAAGGGATCCAATGCATCTATAAAATTGTCAACTCAGTTATTTTAAGATAATCGATGACAATTATGAGATATGTTTTGATTGTCCCTCCCCTTTCTCTTTTATTATTTTGTGTGATTTATTTTATGCAATATTATCTCAATTTTTGTCTTACTGATACGTTTTCTTTGTGATGTTCATCCTTCATCCATGTTTTCAATATCACTTTTCAAAAATTATAAGGCAATGTTCTGTGTTGATATCTCTCTAGTGCTTGACACATAATATATCTAACGCCATCTTGAGTCACCATTCACATGTAGAACCCATTGTTATTACCTACATTATATGTGAAATCTATGTGTATGCTAGTTTATGTGTATATACATATGTAAGGCTTATAATTTTGTATATTTCTAGGCACATATATATATGTGTGTGTGTGTGTGTGTCTGTGTATGTGTATTTATTAGTAAGCTTGCTTAATGTCTTTTATGAACAATTATGCTAATGTTGCAAATTATCAGAATTTAAAATTAAATGACCTAAGCAAGCATAAGTTTTTATGTAAAAGATTATTAAAATTTTACTTATGATTGTTGATAATAGATACTAATATATTATGTTTAGTTAAAATGATTGAGATATTATTAATTTTATTTAAAATTTTTTCATAATATACAAAAAATTGTGACAAATATTAGGTACTTGCGCAGAGAAAGAAGTTGAAGGGCATTTGTTTGTATTATGTGTTAAGTTGTTTATTGGTTTGTACATAAAAAATGGTCATGAAAAGGATTCATTGGTCATAGTATGAGTTTAGAAAGAGATAGGATTAGAGATTAAATAAATTATTGGTAGTGAGAAAAGTTGAAATATTCTAAAGGTGGGAACTAAAGCAATGTTAGAAAAATATAATGACCTAAACCAACAAGATGAGTTACTAAAACGTTTTACATATTGTCAAATCATGCAAAAAGTCGAGAAATACAATTTTAGTTTAAAACGTTCAAAGGAAGCAACTATTCATCATTTGCACAATTTTTTAATATCTATAATAGAATTAGAGGATTGATTCCTTGAACAACTAATGACTCATGTACTTCAATTGAGATACGGGGAAATAATAGATTTTTCCTATACTTTAAGTAAAGAAATCCTTAGTTACTTTAATTTACTTACGAGTTTTATTATATTTAAATTAAATATTAATATATAAAACAAATATAAGGACTCTGTTGGAGCTATGATGAAACATAATTAGAGTTAAGGTATCATATACAAATGCTCTAAAATATCATGGTAGAAAAAAGTACCCAATCTAAATGTTTTGGCAGCATGTTCATTTGATTTAAAATTCACTTACGTATTACCTAGCTAGGAATGTACTGCATCTAACTTAAAAATTATTGAAAACTAGTAAATGGCCCATGCAATGATGCAGGTGTTAGTTTTTTATGTGATAATTACAAAATTTTAATTATTGTGTATTTCTTTGTGTAAATGTTATATGTTCTAATATATTCTTTTGGTAATACCAATAGTTTTTTGGACAACTTATTCAAAATAGAGCAAAAATAGCAATTTCAATTAAATTTTAAGCAGTATTATAAAGAATTTCAAACTTTAACTTAACAATTTTCATGAATGCTAATATCAAGCATAATCTCTATTAGTGAATAACAAGAAGTGATATACATATTAATTTCTGCACTATGCACAAAAAACATATCTTGGAATATGAGGCAACAGATATTTTTATTACTGAATAACAAAAAGTCTTATACATATTAATTCTTGCACCATGAACAAAAAGTTTAAGAAACACTAATCTGCTGTTTACCTCATAAATAAAAAGATTTAGAAGCATTAATCCAATATGCTTTAGTCATACTATAGAAAAAGATTACTAAAAAAAGGCTTTTTAACATAATTCAGTGTCACAATGTACCCTTCGGGTGGCGCATTATGACTTAAAAAAGGATAATGAAAATGAGGTGGGACTTGCCTTTGGATAATCCCTTGACCAGGATTTGAATTAGGTGTGATAAGGTGAAAGTTAAAGGAAAGATTGATGGACAAATCAATTTAGTCTTGGATGGCCATGAGTTAGAGTCGCCACCAACCATTTTGGGCTAGGTTTGATCAAATACCGATTAAAATAGGTGATTCTGAGTTATAAAACTCGTAACACTTATTTTATGGACTACGTATACCAGATTTTGTCTTTCAGGGTCCAAGAGTTGGTTGTGTTGGGAAAGAATTAGCACCCCCACGACGCCTAAAATTGGTATCGTCTAGCCATAAATTATCAGAGTCTCGATTTTCCTTAGTTTTTCATGTGATCATTGTTTATGTGTAATCCCTTTATTATGAATGAAAATTTTTAAATATTGAATCCATTTTTTTTTATAAAAGTTTAATTAATATATCTCTGTTCAACTCTAGAGGGAGGATAAACATACAAGATTCAGTAAAATAAGATTTAGATTGATTTGGAAGTGGATACTTTACGTCAAGCATTGGAGCATTGAAAGGATGCTAACATAGAGCATTGCCTCTGGTTTAATGAAATTCAAGTTTTTGAAGACATGAATGCAAGTCACCATCAAGAAGAAAAATTGATTAGCAAGACATAGAGGGACGTAGTAAAAGTTGCATTAAAGATAAGCACATGGAAATAAAATGGCGGGATGGTTGGGATGTATCTAGTACTTGACCTCAGTTATTGTGGAATAACTGAATTGATAATTTTGAAACATGTTTGGACTCGAAGGCCATGTTAGGCTTAAAAAGGTTGCTAAAAGGTTTGAGAATACCCGAAAGAGAGAAACTCATATTTTTATGTATTTTTGAAATGTGCGATTTGAAGTATCCCCTTGGAGAATAAAGTTAGAAGATACCCTCAAAAGAAAGAATTTGAATGATTTTTTAAAATCAAAATTTTTAAGAATTTTGAAGAAAATAAATTTTAAATTAGAAGACATTGGAAATAAGAAATGGAAATTAATTTTGAAAACAATTTTAAGTTTTGATCCGAGCTTAAGAGGACCTATATTGTAAGTCAAGAGTCCATGGCAAAATCATTGAATATATTTTGACTTATTCTAATGACAAAAAATATTGGTTTAGGAAAATCCAAATAATTTTTCCAAGTTTAGCAAATATAAGGGATAACATCGTGTTATCCACTTTCCCAAATTTATTTCAATTTGGTTTGATGGTTTCTAGTGGGAAACAGGGTACCATTAGAAAGGTAGCTTTATAAAATGTAAAAATATTCGAAAAATCTGCAAATCACTTTCTTGGTGGAGTTAATTTTTAAAACCTAGTTTGAGTTTGTATTGATAGCAAGTGTTAGGAGAAAATGAGCAATGAACTTTGAAAAATCATCCTGGATTCATTCAGTATTGTTAAATTCCAAACAATACTTTTCAAAAAGGGAATTTTATTTTCTACAAAAATATTTAAAAAATCAAAAAATCATTCAATTGGTCAAAATTACTGAAATAGAATGCAAATTGTTGATTTAAGGAGTTCCAGATAGTGAAGATTTGAAAAATCATAACTTTTACATCCAGAGTGATCTAGGGGCATGTAGGTATCGTTGTAAAGGTAATTTGATGCCCTTTCTAAGAAAAATATTGGAAAATTCCAAAAAAAAATCTTTTGGATTCCAAAAATAATTTTTTAAATAAAGGCCATTGTGCTTCTAGTACCAAAACATGGGTTTCTTTAGGTTAAGGCTTTTATAGTCATGTGTTAAGGCATTGGACATGGGAATGTCCAATCATTAGGATCCATGGTAGTGAAGTAACGGACTAATCTAGGTCCCATAGAGCAAGTCGCCAAACTGTCTGCCATCCACATCAATGGTAACAATAGATTTGAAATAAAACTTAAATTAAGCACTTGAAAGCATTTTTGATTTTTTGATTAAAAACAGAATTTATTTCTGCCTAATGAAGCCATGATCCCAAACATTTATATATGATATATTCTTAAGATTGGAGAACCAATATATTAAAAACATTAAATCCATTCTAATCCCTATTAATTGAGGTTAGCATATACTTAAGCTGGGAATTTAACAAGCACAAAAATGGCATTTAACAAGCATTAGGTGACCAAAACACAAGTAATGCCAATAATAATTGGTCATACAATAATAGATATCAAGCATCACAAATCAAAGTGTTGAGATGAAGCAAAAATATAAAGGCACAAATACAAGATGGCCAAATGGAAATGGGGTAAGGAACATGATTTTTCAACCACCAAGATATCATAACAACTTATTAAACACACAACCACATCATAAAAGCTCAAAGAAATGCATGAATCCTACAATGTTCATTGTTATGATTCAAAGGGCTTGCTAAAATGACATGAAAAAACAAAAATGAGATAAGCTAAAGATGTAAAAGAAAGGGTAAAGGAAATATACCACAAAATGAACCTTGAAGCTTGCCTAATCTTCTTACGAATATGGTGCCTCCCTATTTGCGTTTTGCTTGCTTTTAATTTTTCTTCTTTTTTTGGTTGCTATGAATTTTTTTGTTGCTGAAAATTTTTTTACTAGGGCTAGTGGCTAAAATAAAAAAAAATTAGAGAGAGTTTTGTTAATGAAAGCTAACCTTTTGGCTTTATAAGAGGCCATTTGGCCAACAATCCTAAGGCCAAGGGGTCATTTTTGTCTTTTGGTTATAAAAAATAATGAGTCCTAGTGTACTAGAGTGTGCTTTGAATTTTTAATTGGTCTAAGTAGTAATACTTAAGTACTACCTAATCACCAAAGTTCCAAAATGCCCATTGAATATCACTTTTTGTTGTGAAATACCCCCCCATCAAGCTTATTATGCCCTTAAAAAAATCATTAACCCAACCCAATAGGCCCAAAATCAATTCAAATAATGGACATATTGAATCAAAATAATTTTAATATGGCCTATCAAGAATTTTAAAAAATTTAAAAAGATGATAATACAATTAAATAAAATAGGCTCAAAAAAATAATTAAATATATAGGTAGGCTCTAATTTACTTAATGTATATTTTTATAAGACTTAGTCTAAAATTAAATAATTTATAACCCAATATAATTAAATAAAATAGGCCCAAATAATATAATTAAATATGCACTTGGCCTTTATTTTATCTTATGTGTATTTTTTATAATGTTTGGTCTTAAAATAATTTATGACCCAATATAATTAAATAAAATAGGCCCAAATAAACATGTGGGCTCTATTTTATCTAGTGTATATTCTTTTATAGGGCTTGGTCTTAAATTAAATAATTATGACCTTACCTTAGCTAGGAATGATGGGGATTAGACACAAGCTTGTACGAATAACCTCAATAGTGCCTCAGACGATGGCTTTTAATGCTTTAAAAGTTGGCCTGGACAAAATAGTGTGTCTATAGCTACCTCTCTTTGGTCGTTGCTTAGCATCAAGAATAGGGTAAAGATAAATAAACACTATTTTGTCTGAGGTACAAAACTGCCTTGTGAGTGCCTGCAAAAAAATGGAGATCTAGTTAGTATTACGCTAAGATAGACAGGGTATGTTGGCAGTAATTTCGAATGACAATAAGCTTTCAATGAGTTTTGTAGGGTTTGACCTCCCTACTAGGTTTAAAGTTTCCTGGGTTCAACCCCACAGATAGGCACTATTTAGTGTAGGCTTTGACTTAATAGGTATCCAGCTCTTTTTGGACTGATTCAATAGGCACCAACTCTTTGTGGACTAAAAGAAAAGAAAACGTCCTCTTTGTACACTAAAAGAAAAGGCGTCCAGCTCTTTATGAACTAAATGAAAAAAGGTGTCTAGCTCTTTATGGACTTAAAGAAAAAGTGTTCAGCTCTTTATAAACTAAAAGATGTGAGTTTAGGTACATTGAAGAGGTTAAAAAACTACCCTAATCGAAAGATCCTTGAGAAAGACCCTAAATTGTTTGATAGAATATTCTCAAGAGAGGCTTTGGATAAGATATCCTTGGAGAAGGTTTAGATGAAATGTCTTTAAGAGAGGCTTTAAAGGTCTTGATGTAAATATCCTCAAGAGAAGCTTTAAAGTATTTTGATGAAATGTCCTCAAGACAGGCTTTGGAATTTTTTTTGAAATATCCTCAAGAGAAGCTTTAAAAGTTTTTAATGAAATGTCCTTAAGAGAGGTTTTAAAAGGTTTCGATGAAATGTCCTCAGTAAAGGCTTTGGAGTTTTTATTTTTTGTAAATAACCTCAAGAGAGGCTTTAAAAATTTTAAAAATATCCTCAAGAAAGGCTCTAAAAGTTTTTGATGAAATATCCTCAAGAGAGGCTTTGGAAGTTTTTCTAGTGAAACCATCCTCGAAAGAGACTTTAAAAATTTTCAAAATGCCCTTCAGAGAGGCTCTAAATTTTTTTTGATGAAATGTCCTTAAGAAAGGCTTTAGAAGTTTTTTAGTGAAAAAGTCCTTGAAAGAGGCTTTAGTAATTTTCAAAATATCCTCAACTGAGGCTATAAAAGTTTTTGATAAAATGTCCTTAAAAGAGACTTTTGATGATTTTTGGTTGATATTCTCAAGAAAAGAAATATAATGTATGCCATGGTATTATGCCAAAGGATAAAGGTCATCTTGTGACATGTTCTGAATAAATTAATAGTGATGCTTACACTTTTTTCAAGATGCTCATGCACATGGACTGATGCACATGCATGTGAGGCAACATAATGAGTGTTCATGGATGTGAATATGAAAGATTATGAATGCACGTGGGTGCGAATACCTATGGACATGGGTGCCCCTGAATGCTACTGGGTATGAGTGGGAATACACATGAATATTAATGCTCATGTATGAAAATGCACATAAGCACTGAGCAAGTAGACAAGTATACATGTAGGTGCAAGCAAAGATAAATGGGAATGCCCATGAATGTGAATACCTGTGAGTGAGGATGTTGATGAATGCTGATGCATGTGGGTGCGAATGGATATGAAAAAAAATGCATATGAGTGCAAATGACTACTTATGAGTGAGAATGCATGTGACTGCAAATGTAAATAAGCGTGCTTATACAAGAAAATGTTTGAGCATGAGTCTAGCTATCTATAACTGGACACAAAAGAGGATGCATATAGATGCAATTGAATGTGAATGCATGTAAGTGTAGATGCAGTGAATAAGAATGCACATGAGTGTAGATGCAGTGAATAAGAATGCACATGAGTACATTTATATGCGAGTGAGTTTGCATATAAACATAAAATTCCTTGAGCTAAATATGTTGGGATGTAGGTGAATGCGTGTGATATGGATCTACATGGTTATGATTAGGGTAGATGTACGATGTCTGTGAGTGCAAACACCAAGAATTGCCCTTATCCAAATGTTTTAGTCAGTAATGATGTAATTACACTTGAAGTGAAGTGTGTTGATGAGTGATGATTAAATACCTATGCAAATGATGCATATGCACATCAGCATTGCCCATTGTTATGCATGTTCACAAAAGGTGTAGAGGTCAGGACTATAGAAGGTTCTTTTTTTTTTCTTTTGAATTTGGCTTAACGTTTCTTACAAGTTTCTCTGTTCAAATTAAAAGGCATTCTAATATCATGTTTTAACCTATGATTAAAAAAGCTTTTGTCTTTCTTTGTTTAGAATGTTCATTTGATGAAAACTTTTGAGTTAGCATGATGTTCAAGTCTCTCAAAGACTCATGATCTATGGTTAAAAGATGGTAATTTGGCTTTTTTAGTTAGGATGAAGCATTTGAAGATAGCTTTCATTAGTGCAAGAAGGTTTTAAGATAGCTAAAATGGATTCCTTGTTCTTCTATGCTCATGAATGGACTAGTCTTTATAGAACATGAATTCACTGGAAACCATACAAATTTGGGATTCTTTTAAGCTTCTTACCATTAATGCTTTAACCAACACCAAGATTGGCCATTGGAGGTTTAGGGTTGTAAGGTGGATTTAGAAAGGCGGGGAATTAGTTCAAAGAGTTGGTCCTTCTAATAATGCCAATTTAAAATGTTTAGGGGTGTTTTTAGATTTCTTTGGAATGATGGTTTCCTTGTCAAAATCTCGGTAATCCTATGAGTGGTACCAAAAATTTTCTATTTTGCTTTAGACTGCCTATTTCTGAGTTTTCACCCTAGAGCTTGAATTTTTCCATTTTTGATTTCTTTTTTTTGGTTGATTGCATCATCATGCTTCTTAAAAAGGCTTAAAATCTGTCAAAGAATAGTTTCTCGAAGAATGGGTACATCAATTTCACACAGTAATGCTTGATCGAAACGGACTTTAGAGGACCATAGTGTAGGCTAAGGTTCATGGTTCTAAAAGAAAGGGTATAAAGGCCCAAATTAAGTGTAGAAGGGTGATTGGATCGAGGATCGTTTCTCTTCATGAGGGCATCCATCCCTTTTGCTTTGGAGATGTCCTTGTTTCCTGATATTTCATTCCCTTTTTCTTGATTTTATTTTGCTTTTGGTTTTGTTTTTGTTTCTGTTACTTTTCCATTTTTTGCTTTTTTTTATTTTCTTTTGTTTTTAGAGGGAATATTGGTTTTTGAAAACTTGGTACATTTGTACTTGTCCCTTGATGTCATGTAAGTTCATAATTATTGAGTGGGATATCTACCCCCATGTCATTTAGAAAGGTTTTTTCCTTGCCTCCCGATATGGGGGGATATTTGATCAGGGTTTTCAATAGAATAAGTTTGTCAGGCTCAAAAGGGGAGCAATGGTAGAAATTTTCTAATTCATGCAAGGATGATGAAAGATAGCTATTTTTCATCTCAAACACTATTATGTGAACTAAAGAATCATTTCTAAGAGAAAGTTCCTTTAAAGATATTTTGAACCCCTTAATCACATGATCCTACATTTATAGTAACATGGCCTGAATACAAATCCTAACTAGCCCAACTTAAAATGGTGGGTGTACCCCTCAATTCTACATATGTCTATATATCTAGATATCATTGTTTTTCTTTTATTTGAGGGGCCATATACATTATTTTTATTCTTTATTTTTCATTTAAGGGGACTGAGTTGTCGAGATGAATCACTCACTCGACTTAACTCTAAATGGTCATTACAAAGCAACCATTTTTCTGGAGTCATTGCTAATCTTATTTTGGCCAGGTAAGATTGGTCATCTGCTAGAGTTCACATTTTGAAGGTTATGAAACCCTTAAAAACAAACCCTAAAATTTGTATTCATACTAAATATCACATAAAAGGGTTTAGAAGTCAATTATAATCACAAGGATCAACCTTCTCGTGATGCCCAGCAATCAGTACTTTATTAATCCCATGTCAACTTAAATTTTGATTTTATTCAATTTCAATATTCGATATTTAATTATAATTCTCGTATGTCAAAATTTAAATTTTATGAAACAAATTTTACTATTATTCCAGATGAGAAAATTTAGTTTTAATATCTTTGAAACTTAAAATATCTTCCGTAGCATCTTGAAGAACCAAGAGAACACAAAAGTTTTTATCATTCTCTGTCGCACTTTGCTGGAGAGCCAATGGAATACAAACAAGTTTTTAAAATCAAAATATCTTTTGTACCCCTACTAGAGAACTGTGGGATATAAAAGGTTTTATTTTTCTAAAAATTGAAAAATTTTGATTTTCATTTTGAAAAAGATATCTCGTTATTAAAATAATCCATAGAACCCCTCTCGTATGCTAGGTAAAAATTCCACGTACTATTTTGACATTGGAAACATTGCCTTAATTTACAAAAATTCCAATTTTATTAATAATGTTAAAAATTATACTAAGACTCAGTTTAGATGAAAAGTACTAAACTCGACTCTGAGGACTCTACTTTGGTCAACATGTCCCCTAAAGTACACCTTTGACTTAAAAGTATTCTGGTGATCCTAAAGAGTATGGTTTTAAAATAAATTAATAAAATATCCCTAAAGAGTGCCTTCGATGTATATGTATCCTAGTACCCTAATGGACACTAAAATAATCATGAAATGGGGAATCTATCCTAAATATACACCTTCGGCATAAAAGCATCCCGGTTACAATCTAAGACTTGATTTTAGGAAAAATTACCAAAATACTCCGAGGTATACCTTTGACCTATAAGTATCTCGGTAATGTAATGGACACTAGAATGATCACGAAATAATGAATATATCCTAAATATACACCTTTAGCATAAAAGCATCCTGGTTACTATCTAAGACTCAATTTTAAAAAAATTATCAAAATGCCCTTAGGGTAAACCTTTGACCTATAAGTATCTCGATAACCTAAAGATTCGATAACTTTATAGGAAATGAACCTATTCCTCCTGTACACCTTTGGCATGAGTGTATCTCGGTGATCACATAGGACTAGATTCTAAAAAAATTACTAAAGTACCCACAAGGTATACCTTCAACCTATAAGTATCCCGATAACCTAAAAGACTCGAAAATGATATGAAATGACCATTATACCCTCCATTGGTGGCTTAAACGTCAAGATAGACCTAAAATACAAAAATTGCTAATAGATCCCTAAACTTTTCAAAATTATATTTCGCACTCTAATGCAAAGTTGAAAGAATATGAAAGATTTTAATAATTTTTGCACCCCTATGGATGACCATAGGAATGTTAAAAATATTCTTAAAATGTCAATAATATCATATTAACTCTAAAACGTAAATTTTTTCTAAATAGTCCTTGAAATTTTCTAACTTTGCAATTTAGTCCCTATATAAAATAAAATCATAAGTAAACACAAAATCATCACAAAAAATTATGGAAATCATACCAATATTCACAATTTCAATTCGGCGAAACATCTATGGCCTTGGAACAAAAAGTTTTGCAATTTTACAAATAAGCCCCTAAACTTTCTAAAATTACAAAATAGCCACAAAATGATGGAAAATACATAGAACATATTCATAAATATCACAATAAACGTGGCAATACTTTCATAAGTATACACAAGTAATTGGCCAAACATGAATGGCTTTGAAACAATTTTTTTGTATTTTGCATACTAGTATCTGAACTTTGTAAAATTGCAAAATGGCTCCAAAATTATATAAAATATCCGAAACACATTCAAATATGTTAAAGTAAGCACAAAAACATTCCTAAAGTTGCCTACATGGTTCGGCCAAGCTTGGATGGCCATAGAAAAAATTTTACAATTTTTGCAATTTAGTCACCATATTTTCTATACTTACAAAATAAGCTAAATAAAATAAAAACATCACAAAATCATCAAAATTAGATTTAGCCAAGCTTAGAATCAACTTATAAAGCTTTCAAAAATTTAGGAAAATTATTTTCTAGCCCCTAAAACTTTTAAACATTACAAAATAGTCCAAATATTAAAAAATAAAAAAATACATTAAATACAAAGCCATACATAGTTCAGTCGACATGATTCTTCAACAAAAGCAATATTTGTCATCAGATATTTGCATCAAAATCAACATATATACATATTATAATTTTTACCATGATAAATATGCAAAAAATCAACATAAATAATAAGTAAATCAACATATATCAATATAAAAATTATCAAGAAAAATAACATAAAAAATACATACATGAATATAATAATATTTCAACTAAAAATGAATGAGAATAACAAAACAAAAATTTTTGCATAAGAACTTGCCTCAAAAGCTTGAAAATCCAATAATTTGTTTATATTTTTTTCTCTCTTTTCTTTTCTTCTAAGCCTAAAAACCTCAAATGAAGAAATCCAACCCTTATTTATAGTGGATGAAGGATGGCAAGGGTGGAAGCTTCCACCAATTTCTACAAATTTCTTTTATTTATTATTTATTATTTAGTTGATTTGATTTTTTTAATTAAATTATTTGATTTAAATTAATTAATTTGGTCATTTAGTGAATTGCATCATGCATGACATCTTTTCTAGAGATTTTTAGATGATGCTTGTATAATCTATAAAAATATACCGTAAAAATTAATTAAAAAGACTAAATTGTACAAAAAAAACAAAAATTATGTATTTTACATAAAATTTCACATGATCAATTTAATTTAATCTAATGATAAAAACAATTTTTATGTCCAAAAAAATTAAAAATAGCAAACTCATAAAATTTTATGAGAAAAACCTTAAATAGATAAAATTATTATCTTAAAAAATACAAAATACATAAAATAAACTAAATTTCTACAAACTGGATTAATGTGAATTAAATAATAATATTAGAAGAATTTTAAAATTATAAGCTCAAAAGAATCCTCTCAAAAAATTTATAGAATAGAAAACTCTGTATTTTGAAAACGAGAATATTATAAAAGAAAATGCCAAACTCATAAAATAAAATAAATTTTTAAAAATTGATTTAATATAAATTAAATAATAATATTTAAAGAATTTTAAAAATTATACACTTAAAAAGATCTTCTTGAAAAAAATTACAGAGTAAAAAAACACTCTGCATGTTGGAAATAGGAAAGTTCTGGAAGAAAATGTAAAACTCATAAAATAAAATAAAATTTTCAAAACTGATTTAATGATGGTTAAATTGAAGTTCAAAACTTGACAAAATTTCACCAAACATTTTACAAATAAAGAAAAGCTCGTATTTCAAAACAAAAAAATTTTTAAAAAAATATGTTTATCCATCACATTGATCAAAATATTAATTTAAAAAATAATAAATTTGAAAATTTGAAATTCAAAAAAAAATTGTATCCAAAAAAATTTCACGAGGATGATCGAAAATACAAAATTAATTAAAAATTGGACAACTTGATACCTTGTGGTATAAAATGCTAACAAATTATTCCTTAAATATTTTTGATTTTTTAGAGTGTATATCAGCTTAAGTACTACACTATTCGATAAAAATACATGATAGTCAACTTCCCAAATTTAATGAAAATTTCTTAAAAAAATTCAAAAATAGACAATTTGACTATGATAACATCTATAGAATGAAATTTTAAAATTTCAAAAGTATAAAGTTAAAAGTTAATTATTTTTCCTTAAAATTCATTTTTTATCCAAGATTTATATACGACCCCTGAAACTATGCTAATTTTGTCATGTATACTTGCGATTATTTAAGCACAATTAAATAGACCTTTAAACATCTAATTCACCATGAAAATTTAAACCCTTACTGAGTGGCCGTTAAGTCCTCGATCTCAGATTATTTGGAGTGTCAGTGAATAGGCTCGGACATGATTAGGTGTCTGTAACATTTAATTGCCATTTTTCTCTTTCTTTTTTTCTTTAAACATATGCCTTAATTCTCTTTTTCACTCCATATGCATAGGCATGCCCTATTTTAGTTTGCCATTGATGGGAAATCATATAATAATAAGGTATAGTTGGCAAGGAATATTTCATGTTTGATCCCTAACATTTTACATTGATAAGGGATTTGATTTTAGGACATCAAAGTGATAAGAAAGAACTAAGGGTAGGGATCATGGTAGGCCATAAGACATGCCCCCAAAAGGGCATTTGGTGAATGGTCTAGAGGTATCAAAATAAAAGAGAAGGATTAAGGATAAGGAGTCATGGTGAGACCTACGGTATACCTCAAGGAAGGCTTTTGATGCACGGTTTAGAGGTATCAAAAGTGAGAACTAAAGAAAAAGGGTCATGGTAAAACTCAAGGCATACCTTGAGAAGGCTTTTGGGGAACTAGGTTGGAGGTGTTAGAATGGAAAAAAAGAGATATAGTCCAAAGGTTTTGGTAAGGACACAAGGTAATTTGTTGTTATTACCCTAAAAGATTTTGAGGTATGGTTAGGTAGCTTAGGTCTTAGTTTGTTAAAAAGAAGGTGGACTTGCTAGCACAATCCTAATACATGTCAAATTATCGTCGATAGAATTCTTAAAGAAATATCACATTTGTTTAATTTCCAAAGAAGTAAAAAAATTTTAAGGGACAAGTCCCTATTACTTTTAGCCTAAGTCAGGGCTTTTATTTGTTTGATGGCTCTGGTGTAGCCTTGTGGGTATGGTTCATGGTGCTAAAAACTGATTTCTTGAAGTTTTGGGTTTTTTGATTAACTTGTTTTGTGCATAGAAAAGCTTGAAAAAGAGATGAAGAATGCAAGCAATTAATAAGGTTCTCGAGACTTTAAATAACATGCTTTCATTAAATATATGATTCAAAGCTTACACATATTAACCTTATGAAGTTGGCAACTCAAATACAAAAGCTTTTCATATGAACGATGCAAAATTGGAATACCCCTATTAACCTAGGTTCACACATCTTGTTTTACTCTCTTAATCAATCAAGATCTAGCTACCTTACTTTGATCAACTGTTGCATTTTTCTCTTCAAAGCCTTGCATTCTTTTATGGAATGACTATCACTCTCCCCCTAGGTTCATGTCATAAAAAAATGCATGCATGTATGCAAGTGAGTGCAATGAGGACGTTAATGTACGTATGAAAAGATAATATGAACATGAAAATGTTGTCATGGATATTTACCCTTGTGATCACAAATATATGAGAAGTGACACATGGATTGCATGAAATGCACCATCCTAATGTCCAATATGGCCTTTTAAGGGGAGAGGTCCATACAAATGGATGAATTATACCCTAAGCTTAGGCATCATGTGTTTATTCACCATTGCCTTGAATCGATTATCTTTTCATATTTGATGCAAGAAATAATGCATGCGACATGAACATAAGAGACAATAAGGCAATAAAGGATAAAGGAATATTAATAAAAATAAAAGAAAAATAAATAAGAACAAATCTAAATTAGTCATAATGCCTTGGGGCAAACACAAAAGGCCATGAGTAGTGTCACTCAGTTGCTAAAATCTAAATTAGTACGGATATCATAATAGCATATCTAGGTTGAAAATGCCACTACAATGTCTCATCGACTGGAAATTAACCCTTGAGAAAGTGATAGTCCGCTCGTTACTATCTAGTAATAGGTCAATATCAAGCCATCAGTCAAATAACATGACAACTTATTTGATTTAGGTTTATTTGTAATAAGACGACATTATGCCTCTTATAATAACATTAGTGATATAGGAAATGATGTTTGCTTATTATAATCTAGTATTTGGTAGGATTAAGCCATCGGTCGAATAGCGTAATGACTTACTAAAGAAAATTTTATTCCTTAGGATGCGATATCAGGATTCGAAAGGGTTGCTAAGTGACAACATTTAAATGTTATCTCTTGTAAAAGGAAAAAAGAGCATTAGCCATCGGTCGAATAGCACAATGGCATACCCTGATAGTATTACTACAATGGATGACATGATTCAGGGTGGAAGATAAGGCATTAATGACGATGTTAGTTCATATTCATTTATGCAACGAAGAAATCATAAAGAAGAGTAATATGTAAGAAGTGTTTCCTTGAGTGTCTTATTTTTTGGGTTAATCTAGTTGCACTTTGATATGGCTTGACATGGTTTGGCTCTTATGGTTGACTATATAGGTTTAAATTGACTCTAAAAGGTTCTTAAATTGCTCTTTCTTCCTATAAGGATAGCTCAGGCACCTCAATGTTAGGCCTATCATAGGCTTGATGAAACAAGTTTGATTCAGGTGGATGTATTTTGCTATGCCCATACAAATCAAAAGGATACCATGAGAGCATAGCTACTTTACACCCCAAAAGATATTGCTAGGCCATGGGTAAAGAGGAGATACCATAGATAATTGGCTCACTTCCACCTAATAATGGTGTTGTTCTCTCCTCAAGAAAAGAACGACCAAGAGTCTAATGAGATGTGAATGCATGGTATATGTCAAAGAAATAATTAAACCTTTTTGTTTTACTCCTTCTTACTATTTTAAAGGAATTGTCATATCCTTTTTTTTTGGATGGCCATAAAAGAATCCTAGCAATCATGAGAAGCACGAAAACATGAAAAGTGATGGCAAATAAATATCATGTACAAAAAAAGATGAAAAAAGGGGATTACAAATGAATAACATCTAAAATTGAGGGAAATCGAGAAGCATGATAAAATTTAGCTAGTTGTAGGCTTGACTTTTAAAATCACATCCCCAGTGAAGTCACCAAGCTATCGTGACATGCCCCTCGTGTGGCACATTATGACTTAAAAAAGGACAATGAAAAAGGGTTGGGACTTACCCTTAGATTATCCCTTAATCAAGATTTGAATTAGGTCTGATAAGGTGAATGTTAAAGGGAAAACTGTCAGACGAATTGTTTATCTTACCGATCTTGGATAGCCATTACGAAGTGGCCATGACTTGAGTTGCTACCGACCATTTTGGGCTAGGTATGATTAAATACCTATTGAAATAAGTGATTCCAAGTCATGATACTTGCAACACTTATTTTACGGACTACTACCGCTATGTGCCATGTGCCTGACCTTTAAAACTTTGGATAATCAGAAGGGCATAGCGTGCTGGACTTAAAAGTAAATGATGGTTGACTATGATCGAGCCTTTGAGTTATCCTATGATTGGGACTTGGATAAGGCACAATAATGAGAAGGGAAGACACCCTCGGGCAAATGGTTGATCTAACTAGTCTCAGATGGCCACCACAAAGTGGGCATAAACTTAGAGTCACCACTGATCGTTTTAGGCTAGGCAAGATTAGATGCCTATTGAAAACAATATTATAAGTTATGAAACTTAAAACACTGATTTCAAGGTCTACGAAGTCTAGAGATTTGTTGGTAGGGTTCGAGAGTTGATTATCTGTGGGGAAGAACTAGTATCCCTACGATGCTCAAAATCGGTACCTACTAACTATGTCTCACTTTGGTCTCGGTTAAATCATGTCTATTTGGTCTCTATTTAGATATAATCCTCTTTAATGCATGAAGTTTTGGAAAATAGAAATCCAATTTTTTTTAAAGAAAATTAGGTCACATATGCACCTCAAAGATGTAAGGAGCATAGGGAATTTTGTGAAAATAATGTCCTTATGGATTTAAAATAAAAATTAGATGTTTCATATTAGGCACTCGAGAGATACCAACATAAAACATCACCTTGTAAATTTTATCAGAAAACAAATTTTAAAGATGGATGCGCAATAATCCTTACAAAGGGAAACAAGTTAGTAAGGGAAAAAATGAGAAATATAATAATATCATAAACAAGCAATCGCAAACAAAATAACATAAAAAGGGAGGGGGCGATCGAGATTTATCTCATAATTGCCTTTGATTATTGAATAATAATTGAGATAACAATTTTAGAGATTGCTCTGGATTCAATGGTAATTTAAAGATGGTTTTTTTATCAAAGTAGCTCGAGGCATCCGAAAGAGAGAATTTTAGGTATTTTCAAGGTAAAGTGGGGTTGGAGTATCCCTTTGGAAAGGTGGGGTTAGAGTATCCCCTAAAATAGAGTCATAAAAATATTTAAGAATAAAAATATTTATATTTTTTTTAAAAAAAGGGGTTGGAGCATCCCTTTAGAGTAATAGGGTTGGAGAATCCATGAAGTTAGGAAAACATTTAAGAACCAAGATAAAATTTAAACTTCAATTAAGAAATAGGATTTGAGTATCCCCTTTGAGTAATGCAGTTAGAGTATCTCTATTAGTGAAAATTTTAATATGAAATCTTAGTTTTTGTATTTTAATCTTGATCCGAGTCGAAAGGGGCTGAAGTTATGGTGGAATCAACTAGATGCATTTCAAGATGTCTGAACATCTCGATAATAGAGGATTCAAAAATTATGTTGATAATAAAGGATGGCATTATGTCCCCTTTATTTTTTATTATTTTTTAGGTACATCCGAAAGCTGTAGGGGGTAAATGAGTTATTGTTGGAAAGGTAGCTCAATAAGGTTTAATTTAAAATATTCCAAAAATTTTAGAAAATCCCTTTCTAGGCGAAATTAATTTTTGAAGTTAGGTTTATCTCAACACTAGCAGCATGTACAATTAAAAAGGCATGATTGATTTGGAAAAATCGTTCCAAGCTTATTTGAGATCGTTAGATTGTAGATAATACCTTTTCGAAAAGGGAATTTTGTGAACTCTTGGGAAAAAATATTTGGAAATTTCATAATATCATTTGATGGGCCGTAATGGCCCAAATAGAATGTTACATATTGGTTCCAAGGGCTTCAAATAGCAAAGGTTCAAAAAATTATAACTACTTCGTCCGGGATGATCTGAGGGTGAATAAGACACTATTAAAAATGTAAGTCAATGCCCTATAAAAGAAAAATATTAGAAAAATCAAAGGAAATATTTTGTGGTTTGAAAATGATTTTTCAATTTCAGACTATAGTGTTGCCAAAGCAAAAATAGAGGGGATTATTCAATATTTTGATTTTTTTGAAGATAGGCTCAGGTTTAGGACATCTGAACATCCATGATAGAGTAACATAGGCTTCATAAGTTCATTCCATAATCTTGAAGTAGTTTGCGATGATGGAATAACTCATTGACCATGTCATAAAAAGGAACACGAGACTCAAGATCAAGGATTAATACTAAAAAGGATTTTTTTTCTTTTTTTTTTGAAAAATGTCCTTATTTTACCATGAATCCAGAGCTGAAATGTTATTTTGCCCCCAAGATTGGGAGACCAATTTGATGAAAACATTAGGTCCATGCTGCTCTTTATTTATTGAAGGTAACATGAACTTAACTTGGGGATGTTTCTAAAAATCAGTTTGTAAGAAGTAAAAAAGCATTTTAATGGAGGTATCATAAACAAAATGCACCCATACAAAGATAACATTGATTAAACATGCAAAGATGACATTTTGACATGGAAATGGTGACTAGATCCAAGAAGATAACAAATAAGGTGCATGCAGATGATATAAACATGTTTGTACAAAAGAGTGGATATTGGGGTTGTCTAGACAATATTTTTATTTCATGAGCCTTTTTAAAACACAAGAAAAATATTTGAACACACCTAAGACACATTAAGGTGACCATTTAAATATGAATTGGATATGGGAATGTAGAAGTAACATGGCAAAAGATACATGAAAAGAAGCTGTATGATAATGAAAATGAAGCATGGTGAGTTTATATATCTAACAACATCAAGGTGTCAAGAAGGCCATCAAGATCCTAGGACTACTACAACAAAGGTAATGAAGATGTATGAGAGTATTGGAAGGGTGATGGCAGCATGAAGGGCTCACTAAAATGAAATGAATGATTAAAATAGAAATTATATAGAACCAGGTAAAATAGTATACTAGTAAAAGCTTAAAGTTTTTTCCTTTTTTAAAGTAGTAACTTTAAGCTCTATTTTTTCTCTCTTTTTACTATTGTTTAACCAAAAAAACGTGAAAGAAAGAAGCTTTCTGGTAATATGGTTATTGATGAGGTGCTTGAAGGATGAAAATGCATGAAAGAATGAGTTTTTGAAGTTATTGAGGTGGTGGTTTTGGGGAGCTATGGGAATAGAGATTGGTTGAGGGTGAAAGGCAATGAACAGTGCTTTGCTGAGTTGTTGGAGCTGAAATTGATAGAGGATTTGTAGGAATGGATGAAGAGTTTTTAGAATTGCTGGAGAGCTTCTTTGATAGCTGAGAGATTTTTTTTATGGGAGAGAGTTTTTTTTTTTTAATCATTGAAAGTCCTTTTAATCTAATGCTCAGCTAATGCCTTTAGGAGACAAGGCAAAGGCATTTTTTATTTTTCTCTCCTGGACCAGGGAGCATCTCTAGCTACCATGCTCAGCTGGTTTTCTTTCCAAAGGTTCTGTCATGCTGAGAAAGAGAGTAGGAAGGCTACAACAGCCTCTCCATTGATGATATGCCTACCACCCTTTTACAACCATATATGTTATGAAAGTGACCCTTGTCATTGGTTGTTTGGGCTATAAAATTTATTTAAATTCGATCATAGGCCTAAAGCCAAGGTTTGCAATGTTTTATGATGGTTTTTTGGTGCCAAAAACATGTTTGAATCAGAATTTTAAAGGTTGAAAAATTGTTTGAGCAAGGCAAAATGCCTTACTGTATCAATAGAAAACATATTGTATCAATACACAAGGTAATTTTTTCCTTGAGTATCTATACAAGGAGGTGTGTATCGATACTAAGTGCAAAAATTATTTCCAATCTCGATACTTAGAGGCCTGTTTCGACACTGCATGGACTTGTATCTATACTCATGCTTGTGTATTATACATTTCACCAAAAATCATAACTTTAGCTACTGCCAAGGCCTGTATCGATACAAACATGCTAGGTATCGATATCACACCTTGGGTATCAATACTAAACCCTTTAGTCTCGATGCTATGTGTGAAAATTTAAGTTTTTCGCACTGTAAAGGCATTGTATCAATACTCTGTACCAATATAACTTGCACATACCTATATCTTCTTCAGTTACCTTAACTTAGTCATAAACAGTGAGAAATTGACTTGTGTATTCATTTGAATGACTCTGGCGACACCATTAAAAGTGGCTTTTGATGCCTCAATTTTATATTTTTCTTTAATATAACCTATAAGCATTTTAGACCTTCCCAAAAATTTTTTTTGCCTAGCGCCGTGTCACTTAATAGTGCTTAGTGACATGGCACCTGGCAGTCCCTTAATTTTTATTTTTATTTTTTATTTTAACATCTTTTACCTAACTTCTAGGATACCAAAAATTGGCTCAAACAAAATGAGATGTCTACAGCTGCCCTTTTTTGGCCATTGCTAAGTATTAGGAATAGGGCAAAAACAAATAGACACCATTTTGTTCGGATGGGATGATGGATATGTATGCTTGCTTAAAAGTAGAGAGTTATTTAGTATTATGTTAAGATGGGTTAAACAACTTACAAAAAAGAAGATTTGATGAGTTTTATAGGGTTTGACCTCCTTACTAGGTTATTTTTCAACTTTTTTTCAAATAGGCACTATTAATTTGTGTGGGCTTCAAGGTATGTAAAGAAAGATGTCCAGCTTTTCATAGACTGAGGTAGACAAGTGTCACCAGCTTCTATGGGCTTTGAGATAAGTGAAGAAAAATGTTTAGCTCTTTCTGAACTAAGGTAAATAGATGCCACTAGCTTGTGTGGGTTTTAAGGTAAGAAAACATCCAACTCTTTAAGGACTAAGGTAGGTTATGTAGTGCCACCAGCTTCTGTGGGCTTTGATAAGTGACTTACTCTTTGAAGATTGAGATAGGTAGTTGCTATCAGGTTATGTAGGCTTTGAGGCAAAGAAGTGTCCTGCTCTTTGAGGATAGAGGTAGATAGTTGCCACCAGCTTGTGTGGGCTTTAAGGTAGGGAAGCATCCCGGTCTTTGAAACTGAGGTTGGTAGGAAAGCATCCTGCTCTTTAAGGATTAAGGTAAGTAGTTGCCATTAGCTTACATGGGCTTTGAGGTAGGGAGTGTGCTGCTCTTTGAGGATTAAGGTAGGTAGTTGCCACCAGCTTATGTAGGCTTTGACGTAGGGAAGCATCCTTCTCTTTGAGGACTGAGGTAGGTAGTTGCCACCAGCTTGTATGGGTTTTGAGGTAAGAAAACGTCCTACTCTTTTAAGACTAAGTCTTTTTGAGATTTTTTAAAATAAAAAATTATACCTTAGGTTCCTTCTAAATTTAACTTCTATATATGGGAGTTGATACTTGTAAGATGTTAAATGCTGCATAACGCATGGAGATGCAAATGCCTACCTAATTGATGCAAGGGTGATGGCTTTAAAGGCTTTATCCAATGGCTGGTTTTTAACTTTCTTCAGTTTTGGTGAGGTGGCCTTTTACTCAGGGTTCGTCAATCTTGGTTTAGATTTTTAAAAGCTGTAAATGTTAAGGTTGTCCCTTTTTTGAAGGTACAGGATGTTCATGACCATTTATTGGAATAAGGTTTTAAGCATATTTTCTAGATGTGGGGTCCCAGGGCAAGACCATTTATGGCCCTAAAAGTTCATCCTTAGTCTTTGAAAATGAAACAAAGTTCCTGCAAAGTTTTAGCTTTTAAAATAATGCTAGGAAATCCTGTTATCAGTTTTGTCCATTTATCAAGCATTACCAATTAAAGGATAAACATGATACAACAAGGAATGCAAGGTTACAAAAAGGTTTTGCAAGAAATAAAAAAGTTATATTTTCATTCAAAGAAAAAAGCTACAAGTTATAAAAAATTTTAAAATACAAAAGAGATAAAAAAAGCCTTCTTGGTCAATTAGCTTTGATGTTGATGATGTGAATTCTTTATTGACTACCTTCAGAGATTTCTCTCGAGTAATTAATCCTTTTGGTGTTGGCCAACTCATGAAAAGATTCCCTCAATTATCTGACAGTAGAGTAAGGCCTTAAAGTTAGGCAATTTCCATTTTTCGAGTGCAAGTGTGGATGAAGTTTTGGTAGGGTTGGTCAACATAGAACAGATGGGTTAGGTTATGACTTGGGGTCTTCAATGTAGGGAAGATTAGTTTTGGGCTAATGATGGTTTAGGCTCGGCTT
>JBBYHM010000012.1:5239149-5254683 GCA_038381775.1 Adansonia rubrostipa
GATGGGTTAGGTTATGACTTGGGGTCTTCAATGTAGGGAAGATTAGTTTTGGGCTAATGATGGTTTAGGCTCGGCTTCGCTTGAATAAAAAGATCTAATCACTTAAGCTGCCCTATCAGGTTTTCAACTTAAGCTAGTTTTTTCTTTTTTCTTTTCTTTTTTTTTATTATTTTATCTTGTATTTTTCCTATTTTTTTTGGATTTTTTTACTTTTTTGGGTGAATGGTAGGCGAGCAACTAATAGGATGCCCTTTTAGGATTTCATCCTAGAGTCTTTTCAGGCATATTATTTCTTAATAGAATCAGAGTTCACGAGGTTGGGTAGGTCACTGCCATCCATCTCAGTTAAGATCAGGGTTTCTCAAAGAATACACATTTCACTATGTATGGCCATTCCCAATTCGGGGTCTATCTTTTATGAGTATCTTTATGGATTAAGAGAATTTGTTTAAGCACAAGTCACTTTTTCAGAACTGACGAGGATAAACCTATTTGTTATGGGCTTTTATCATGCACTTTTGATACATCTGCCCATGATAGATAGCTTTTATGCTTTTTTCTTTGATGAGATTGAGCTGTTCGTATCGATTTTTAAACCATTCAGCCTCTTCTAGTTATAATTCCATTAAAACTCTAAGAAAGGGATTTCAACCTTGATAGGCCAGATAACCTCTATGCTGCAGACCAAGGAAAATAGGGTAGCACTTGTAGAAGTTTGTATGGCCGTGCGATAAGCATGTAAAGTAAAAGGTAACTTTTCATGCCAATCTTTGTATGTCTTAGCCATCTTTCAACTATCTTCTTGATTTTTTTACTGGCTATTTCAACTGCTTTATTCATCTTCGAGCGGTATAGGACAGAGTTTCAATGCTGAATCTTAAACTGAGTGCAGATTGCTTGCGTCATCTTGTTTTTCAGGTTGCATACATTATTAGTAATGATTTGGTCAGGAAGACCAAATCTACAAATGATGTCTTATTTCAGAAATTTGCACACGACAGATCTGGTGACATTGGCATAAAAAGCTGCCTTTATTAATTTGGTGAAATAATTAATCATGACCAAAATGAAGCGATGCTTATTAGAAGCCTTAGGGGTAATCAGTCCAATCATGTCTATGCCTCACATAGAAAGGGCCATAGAGCTATCATAACATGTAAAGGTGTCAGTGGGACATGGATCTTGTTAGCATAGATTTGGCATTTGTGACACTTTCGAGCATGTCAATGCAATTTTTTTTTAAGAGTCAACCAATAATAACCTGATCACATGACTTGTCTTGCTATTCGATGTCCATCAGCGTGCATACCATAAATCCCTTCATGAATTTCTTTAAGTATTCTTTTGGCTTCAGAGGCATCCACGCATTGGAGTAACACATGATCCCAACTTTTCTTATAAAAATCTCATCATCCAAAATGAAATTCGTAGCTCATCGTCTAATAGTTCTCTTATAAGTTTCAGTGGTGCCTTCTTGGTACCACTGATCCTTGATGTATTGAAGGATGTCATGATACCATGGCAAACCATCATTCTCTTCTTCAATATTTTAGCAATCTGCCAAGGTTGAATAGATACTTATTTGGATAGGAGCAATGTCTAATTCTTGATTGACTTTAAGCATGGAAGATAAAGTGGCCAAGGCATCGTAACTTAGTTCTCTTATCAAAGTAGATGTTGAAAGCTAATATCATCGAACTTTTTCTTGAGCTCTGATATCAGATTCTCATAGTGGATCAGTTTGGCATCATGTGTTGCCATTCTTCCTTTAGTTGGTAAAAGACAAGGGCTAATTCTCAAAACACTTATAGTGTTCGGATACCCCTTTCAATGGCTATTTGGAGTCCTATGATACAGGCCTCATACTTTGCTATGTTGTTGGTGCAGTTAAAGTTTAATTTAGTTGTGAAAGGGTAATGGTTTCCCTCGGGTGAGATAATAATTACCCTAATTCCATGCCTCAGTGTGTTGAAGTTCTATTGAAGTACATTCTCCATAATGACTCATACTTGACTGTGTTCTCTACCTCAGATATGCACATTAAGTCTTTGTTGGGGAAATTAGAGTTTAAAAGCTAAAAATCATCTGTGGCTTGACTTACCAAAAAGTTTGCTATTGCAGTGCCTTTATGGCTTTTTGGTTCACATACATGATGTCATACTTAGAAAGCATAACTTGCCATCTAGCTAATCTTCTGGACAAGGTAGGGCCTTTGCACAAATACTTGATGGGGTTAAGCTTAGTGATTAACCATGTAGTGTAGTGCAGCATGTATTGCCTTAACCTTTGGGCTATCTAAGCTAAAGTACAACATAGCTTCTCGACAAATGAATAATTATTTTTCTATTTTGTGAACTTTTTGCTCAAGTAATAGACAACATGTTCCTTCTTTCCTGATTCATCATGTTGTCCTAATATAGAACCCATCGACTTGTTTAGGATTGATAGATACAGGATTAGTGGTCATTCGAGCACTGGTGGCAAAAGTATTTGAGGGTTCGAAAGGTAATGTTTGACCTTATCGAAAGCTTTTTGACATTCTTGATTCTATTCTCTAGGATTTTGTTTTCTTAGCAATCTAAAGATCAAATCATATTTTTCGGTCAACTGAGATATGAATTGGGCTATGTAGTTCAGTCTTCACAAGAAACTTTTCACTTTTTTTTGAGTTTGAAATGGTGGCAGGTTTTGGCCAGCCTTAACCTTGTTAGAATCCACCTCTATTCTTTTCTAGCTCATAATGAACCCTAATAATTTACCAGAGGTAATGCCAAAAATGCATTTGCCAAGATTTAGCTTGAGTTGGTATTTGCGAAGCCTTTTAAAAAGTTTTTGTATATTGGCAACATGTTCACTCTCTTTTGTTGATTTAGAAATCATGTCATCCATGGAGACCTCTATTTCATTATCATAAGGTCATGGAAAAGTGTTACCATAGCCCTTTGGTAAGTTACTCTGACATTCTTTAACCCAAAAGGCATTACTTTATAGTAAAATGTTCCCTACATGGTCATGAAAGTGGTCTTTTCCATGTCTACAGCTGCTATTTTGATTTCATTATAGCCCAAAAACCCATCCATGAAAAAAAATAAAGTATTCTTGGTAGTTGTGTCTACTAAGGTATTAATGTAGGGTAGAGGAAAATTATCCTTGGGGCTGGCTTAGTTCAGGTCTTTGTAGTCCACACACATTCGTACTTTACCATATTTCTTAAAAAACTAGGACTATGTTGGCTACCCATCTAGGATATTTGGCTACCTTGAGAAATCCTGCTTCAAATTGTTTCTTGACTTCTTCCATGATCTTAAGAAGCATTTCTAGTTTCATGCTTCTTAACTTTTACTAGATTGGTTTACATTCAAGTTTGAGAGGAAGTTTATGAACTAAAATATTGGTATCTAATCAAGACATGTCTTGATAGGACCAGGCAAACATGTCTCGATATTCCTAAAGAAGACTTATTAGTTCAGCTCGAGTGGATTACTATATGGAGGGTTCGATTTTAACCTCTTTTTGATCTTTCTCTCTTCCAAAGTTTATGGTTTTAGTGGGTTCTTCATGAGGTCTAGAGGTACGGGTTCTTTTTAGAATCCTCTTTAGATTTGACCTTATCGACATATATTGGTTGCCCAAAATCAACTTTTAAAGCTTTAGTATGAACATTCATGTCATCTTCAGCAGAACACTTGAAAATATGAAAAAAAACAATATGGGTGGAAAAATATGTGAAGAAAGGTTAAAGGTTGACAAGAACTATGAACATAAAGAATTAATGCAAAATGTTCAGTCATTTTCATTGATAATACTTAATAAAAGTTGCCCATACAAAGGATCCTACAATGCTTTTGGGCGAGAGCATGTAGGTTTAGTTTATAACATTACTTTGAAATACACTTAAATAGTATAAGAATCTTAGTCTCAGTCCAAACACTTGGAATAAACCCTAAAAGGCATAGACCAATCTTCAGACATGTGGTTGACATCTCTAGCTCATCAATCACATTGATGGAGAAATCCTCAAATGACCTATTCAATATGAGCACAGCGTAAGTGGAACCAATATTTATATGTCCTTCTAGGTGAAAACTTTCCTGAAGTGGTGGGAACATTATCGGTTTATCCTCTATGTCTCATCCTGACAAACAAGCCATCGTCTTCTCATGCTTTGTCTGAGCTTGTTTTCTTTTTTTGCTATGAATTGGGTTGGAATCCTAGCCCTCCTTTATTGATCTAGTTAACTACTTTTAAGGATTCAGTAACTCTTTAAAGACATTTTTTGAGTCTTTTTCTAGCCTAGGCACCTTTGCCGACAATCAACTTCAAAGCCATATGAGTACTCTTTGATAAGTGAGGTTGAACTATTAGCAACGCTTCTTTGATATAAGTAGCACTGACAAACTCAGATGATTGGAAATGGGATTATGGGATATCTTCGTCAAGTTTAACTTATGGAGTATCAATTGAGGTAGCAACAACGATATCTTCTTCTCTTCTGATACTAACGAATTTATTCTCGATGATAAATTTTAACTTTTAGTGCAAAGATCATGGCATTGCTCTAGCAGAATGAATCCAAGGCCTTCCCAATGGTAGTTATATGATGGGGCAATGTCCATCACATGGAAGTCAATTTTGTAAGTATATCGGTTGATTTAAAATTAAATGGTGATGTTCCCCATAATGTTCTGCACGTTGCATCAAATGCTCGCACAATCGTACAACTATTTTGAATATGAGATGTATCAATAAAGAGCTTATTTAGGCATGACATGGGCATTAAATTTAAAGTCAACCTATTATCATAAGCACTCTAGGTAACGTGGTGCCTTTACAATATATGATGATATAGAAGGCTTCATAATTTCCTTTTCCTCTATGCAGGATTTCATCACCGCTGAAAGATATATAATTGTTGATAGTCATGTTATTCATTAGGTGATCCAACTGACTTAGAGAGATGTTGAGAAGGGACATAGGCCTCATTCAGTAACTTGAAAAGGTAATTCTGTGAGCTTCCAAATTCAATAGCAGTGACAACATAAATAATTTGGCAGGTTACTTGTTCAACTGATCAATGATGCAGTATTTACTGTACTTGATGAATTTAAGGAATTTCGTAGCTTCTTTCTTTCTCACTGGATCCTTGATAGCTACCAAATTGAGTTCTTGGTTGCAAAATTTGGTGCTTTAGAAATGAGATTAGCATTTTCTTACTGAGTGCTATTTTTTTATGCTGTTAGGGTGCAACATCGACTGCTCTAAGTTAAGTGACTTGTCCCTAAAAAGTCAATGCTTGGTGTTTGTTTACTAGATTCTTTGATGATTAAGATTTTGCTTTCATAGTTCCACGAAACTGCCTTATCATCTTTATATGGGAAATAAGATGAAAGTTGAATGATCATTGAGGCTGAATAGGGTTAACTTTAACTCTCGATTGATTATCATACAAAATCAACAGCCTTCTAATCCTATAAGGAAGACTGCCCTCTTCTTCCTCTAGTGCATTGACAGATGGTGTTGCATTTGTAGACTCAGTATATGGGGTTTACTTTTCATCATAGAATTCGATGCTACCTTCGTTCATCATCTTTTAAACCATTGTACAAGACTTTTTGCATGTTTAAAGAGTATAGCCACAAACAGTATGAAAATCACAGAAGTTGTCATTTATTTCCTTTGTTTTCTTAATTGCATGTAGCTTAGCTTGCACCAAGATTTGCCAAACCAAATTCATTGGCATCTAAACTTCTTCTATGTTTACCACAATCTCGTAATTTTTTTCAACGATTATCTCCTTTAGGTCTAATTCAACATGAGTTTGAGATGAACTGGCTTCAGTGTTGAATTTTGATTGGTTACTAGCCTTCATTTTTCGTTTCTCTTTGTTCTTGCAAATATTTTTTTCTACCCAATTCATTTCATGGCCTTATCAATTCTCCCATAAAGATGACCATATCCGTAAAGTTCTTCCGGAAGCTTCTCGCCACTTTTTTATAATAACAGCCTTGCAACATGCTGATGAATTTAATAATCATATTTTTTATCAGTAAAGGATAAATCTGGGCAACCTCCTCCATCCATCTTATAGTGTACTACCTAAAACTTTCATTAGCTTTTTTTCTCATGCCCATAAGAGACAGATAACTAGAAATCTGACCATCAGTGGGTCTCTCCTCGTCAGTGGCATTGATACACAGATCATTATATCTATCCCACTCCTCGTAAAACTTGATTTTTGACTAATCCATCATCCCTTGGACTATCTTTAAGAATGATGAACAATGTTGCAAGTTGTGTTCTTGACCACAGTGGCAGCAAGATGTATCAACGACATTTTTTCTTTGACTTTTATTATTTATTACTATTTTGATTTCCATGAAAGCCCATTAGACCTTGCTCATCGAGGTTTTGACTTCTTCCACCCTTCTTTTAATTCGATAGTCTTTTCCATCGATTATCACATTCATTCTCAGTTTGGCATGATTAGAGAATGGGTTGGCCCCCACATTAGGTCCAAGACCTTGCTTAATCTTGACCACTCTTTTTTTTAGTAAACCCCATACTTTTCTTTTGAATGAAGTGTAGTTCTCAACGGAGTGGCCTTGCACTCCTGCGTGGTATTCACAATAAGTGTTCTCATCATATCATTTAGGGTATGGTGGTGATCTTGGGTTTATGAATATTGGGGCCACTAGTTTACTAGCCAATGAGTAAGAGTAAATCTCTTTATACGAGTAAGGAAGTGGTTCAAAGTGCTCATTTTCTCAAGGTGCTTCTTGGTTATTCAGAGCTCTTGCATTGTGCATATTGTAAGGCTATGCATTTTAGGCTGCATTTGGCTTGGTGCAAAGCTCATTGCAGGAGCAAAATTGGCAGTGTGGACTGGTTACAGTGCTGATAAGTAAAGGGTAAGACCCATGTTCAACATGCTTAGGAAGTACATAGGTTGTAGTGGATGCAGACTTTGATTAAACTTAGCAAGGTTCTCACCTACAACTTTCACTTTCCTCTCTTTACCTTTATTTGCTATCTTTTTGACTGGTCCAGATGCTTCCCTGACAAATATCCTATTGTTCTTGATGGTGTTCTCAATCATTTAACCTAATATGACCATACCGGTGAATTTTTTATGGTGCTTTCTACTAACTTTTCATAGTAAAAAGCTTTAAAGTGCCAACAAACATAACTATGATTTCTTTTTTAGTGAAAGGAGACTGAACTTGAGTTGCCTCCTTTCTCTATCTCTAAGCATACTGTCTGAAACTCTTGAAAGATTTCTTCTCCATGTTCATAAGAGAAAGATGATCTGGAACCTAATCAGACACATGCTTATACTGTTCAAGGAGTGCACATGCTAAGTTTGCCCCTATTTGAATTCTTGCAGGATCAAGTCCTATGTACCATCAGAGGGCTGCCTCAGTCAAACTATCTTGGAAGCAATGGATCAGTAGCTTTTTGTTCTTTTCCTGTTCTGCCATTTTATGACAGTACATGCGAACATCCGTAGTAGGGTCAGTAATCGCATTGTATTTTTCAAAATTGGACACTTTAAACTTGGGTGGGATGACGAGGCTCAAAACTAGCCCTAATGACTTTGCATCTACGATTCTAAATTTGTTACTTCCTTCCACAGTGCAAAGACACTTCTCTAATGAGTGATACTTGTTCAAGTCTTCATCATTTTCTGAAGGCCTTTTTGTTTCTCTTGCTCCATTTGGCCATCGAGGTCCAGGACTATAGGCCTTGATGGTGAAGAGCTCATGCCTTGAAATCCTTAAATTAAGTGGGATGGTATTGTAGGATTGATATAAATAAATGGTTGCGATGGTAGGATGTTCATTACCGGAGGGTGTTGCCCATGTAGTGCTCCTTCTTAAGCATTAGTGGCCTTAGTACCGTCATTCAAATTACTTTCATGGTGGGCCAGTTCTTTCCCTATCTAAACTACACTCGTCTGGCCTTTTTCTTTCAACGCATTGGATAGCAATTTAGTTAGCTTGGTGATTTATGCTTAAAGTTCCTTATTCTTATTGAGTGCTTACTCTTGGGACTCTCTATACATGAGTTTGAGTCTTTGGATACAGGCCTGGTGATCGTTTTCAATTGCTTTTCAATTGTTGCGAGTGTTGTACGGATGGTGAACTATAAATTTTATGTTTTGGATCACCTTCACTTTAAATTATTTTCGGATTAGGCCTTTGTGGTATGTTCATGCATATTTTTGATGCAATGAAAGTGAATATGCAATCATGAATGAATAAAAACCATGAAAGGATTAGGTTAGTTATGCAAATGCAAAAAAGACAATTGGATAAAGGGACAGCTCCACCAATAGCATCTTTCATTAAAGCAACAAAATATCTTAATCACATGTGATTACATTCGAAAATGCCTAACATGGTTGCATTGCTTGATTACATGGTCCAAGAAATACAACAACTCTTGCTTATAGGCTGTAGTGGGTAAGATATCACGTGTCAGGGATCAGGCTACATCTATCATGTTCTCAGCCTTCAACTGAGCTACCTGAATCTGCTCTATGAGATGGTGATGATAATCTTGATAGTTTTGGCATGCGTGATCAACCACTCGAAGCCATTCTTGCTCCCACTGTTCAGAGGTTTTCACTAGTGTGTCCACTTGGTCTTAGTGAGCTTGAAGAGAATGCTCTAAGTCTTGGATTCTAAGTGTCAAAACTTTATTTTCGACTTGGTTTGCTCTTAAATCTTAGACTCGAGCCTCTAACCAATCATTCTCCTTTCGATAAGTTGATGTAAGAGCCTAGGTTCTAACAAGCTTTTCCCTATTGACTTTAACAGCTTCTCTATATTGGTGTAGTTCCTTCTCTAGAGTAGTAATTTATGTCCTCTATTTGACTAATGACTTTCCAAGTCTTTGAGACTTGGTTGCTTTATTAAGGGCCATATAGTCTCTTTTCAAGCTTTTAAGATCCTCTTGGAGTGGTTTTTCTCCTTGACAGCCTTGCATATCTCATCATCCTTAAGGTAGAGGTCCATTTTTCATTAACTATTTTCCTCCTTCAATCGAGTAATCTCCTTGGCAAAGGTTGTTTTTTTTGGTTCAAATTCTCGATTGAGCAATTCAATTTTCAAAGAAAATTTATCAACTGGCATTTATGATGTCCCAATACCAGGTAAGGGTGCAATGTCATTAATTTGATGGATTCTCCATTCATCATATCCTTAGATCATACTACTCCCTCTCCAATATCTCTCCATGCAGTGGGTTTGTTTCCATGCATGAAAAGCTAGCTGGACTTTCAACTTTTAGTCAGGCTCACCATGATCGAAATCTAACAACTCTAGGTCTTAGATGAAGGGGATGAACTGATGGCACTGATACTATCAAAAGACTAAAAGAAGGCCATAGCTAGTACTCCCCCATAATCCCATGAGTGGTAAGCAGCTGTAATTTCTGCATCCGTATATGATCATTTATGGGGAAAACTAAAAGGTCTTCCATTTTACCTTCTTTCCTTTGAGGTTTTAAAACTTTCAGACCCATTTCTTTTTAGATTTGTCTTTAGACCATTCCTTCTCAAGTACCTTAGATATAGGGCTAAAGCCGGGTAAGAAGTAGTGCGATGTCCTATTTTCTTTCAGGCTAAAGTGACTGGCAAGCCAAATATTAAAGAGTGGTGCACACCCAATGAAATGGCCTGTACCCATTTTCTTACAAAAATTAAAAGCTCAAATAGTTTCAGTAGTGATGGCTAGGGCAGGATTGATGCTGTAGCATAAATGAGAAAAGACATATACTATTGTTGCTTCAACATAGCCTAACATTTTGGGGAATATAACCAAATCATATATCGCCAAAGCATAGATATCTTAGGTTTTTGGATGTCAATGGTACTTGCCATTGCTTCTTTCAAACTAGCCCATGAGATGCATTCATTGTTCCCTTTTGTTTTGATATAACTCTCAATCCAAGACTCTGTTGCCTCGAGGATTTGAGCCAATCTTTTCTTAAAGGTTAGAGGATTTAACGCTTTACAGTATATCCTGTCGACCTTTACCCTTTCAATGTTGAGTAATGCAGTGTATCCATAACCGTAGAGACCAAGTCTTCAAGATTGAAAGTGAAACACTAGTATACTGAATTCTAAAACTGAGAGGCCGCTTGCAACAAACCAATATCTAAATGAACTTGAAGCAGAAGAGTGATATCTCTGTATCTTTTAGTGAATTATTCCCTTTCAGTACTATCTCAATTGGTCCATACAATCCTTAGATCTTGCCAATCATTTTGATGGTACCCTATCTTAATCCTTTCATGCACTATTGAGACATGCCCCATGAATGTCTCCATCTTTATGTTTTCGGTGCTCCGACTATGCTTGAACTTCTTTAAAGGGTTTTAGCTCTGAAGTGGACTGTTGCTCTATGACAGACACCCCTTAGTGAATACTGATCCATTACAGCCAATTGTCTTATGATGACAATAATTATGATGAAATGATGCATGGTGCAAAAGAAAAGCAAAAAAAGAATGAGTTAGTAACCAATACAAAATAATAGGTAAAAGATAAACAAATGAAAGAATAGCAACAAAAGTGTCTCACAAAATTGGCCTTGAGAATAGGTGGTAGGATGCCTAGGGCAGACATGATGAATAAAAATGTTGCGATATTAAACGGGCAGCATACCAGCATATCGATATTAAAATTAACTTTCCATAAAGCAACATGGTACCTTGCGAGGATTATGACTGATCATCTAAATGATGATGTTTGTTCATCACCATCTATGTTAAAAACATGCTAAGTCATCGTTTGGGCAGCACGATGGCCTATCTTGGTCAGATACAACTATTTTAATATGGCATTGCAGGTAATGGCATTCATTTGTCCTTAACCATTTATTAAAGAGGATTTGTCATCAAACGTCATGGAATATCCTAAAGGAATGATGATGAAAACAAAAAGATAAACACAGGTGATGACGTTCACCCATCTTGCCCGCGTAACCAATGGTATATAAGAGTAAAGGTAAGAAATGTTTCCCTAAGTAACCTTAATCTTTGGGTTATTCTAGCAATATCCAATATGACTTGACAAGGTTAAGCTCATAAAGGTCACTATAAGGGTTTAAGTTGATGCCTACTTTGGTATCCAAATTCTTCTTCATCTAGTAAGAACGGTTAAGGCACCCCGATCCTAGGCCCATCATAGGTTTGGTGGAATAAGTTTGATCTAGTGGATGTATTTCCTTATGCAAGTGTGGAGGGATAATCACGAGAGACATAGGTAATTTAAATCCTGAAAGGTCTTGCCATGCCTATGCCAAGGGTTGCTCATGAAGGTGAATGGCTCACTCTTCCTAATAATTAGGATACTAACCACACCATTGTGTATAGCGAGAATCTAGTGCAAATGCAAGTGCACGGTATGTGTCGAGGAAACAATCAAACCTTTTTGTTTCAATCCCATATTGCCATATTTATTCAAATCAATATCTAAATAATTATGGAGACCAAAAAAATAAGAACCGAGTGAGAAGTAGCTAGTAATAGGGTTAATTCTCTAAAATGGTCCCTAGTGGAGTCACCAAGCTGTTGCCACATGCTAACTTAGGATAATCCGAAAGGCATAACACACTCGACTTAAAAATAAATGATGGTTGATTATGATCAAGCCTTTGAGTTATCCCATGATCTAGACTTGGATTAGGCATAGTAATGGGAAGGAAAGGGAAGAGACTGCCGAGTGAATCGTTCATCCAACGAGTCTCAGATGGCCACCATGAAGTGGCCATAAACTTAGAGTCACCATCAATCATTTTAGGCTAGGCAAGATCAGATGCCTATTAAAAATAATATTACGAGTTACAAAACTCAAAACACTGATTTCAAGGTCTACGAAGTCCAGAGATTCGTTGGGAGGGTTTGGGAGTTGGTTACATGCGGGGAAGAACTAGCATCCCCACATGCCTAAAATCAGTATCTACTAACTATGTCTCACTTTGGTCTCAGTTAAATCAGTTTCGTTTGGTCTCTATTTAGATATAATCCTCTTTAATGCACGAAGTTTTGGGAAATAAAAATCCATGGTTTTTTAAAAGAAAATTAGGTCACATATGTAGCTTGGAGATGTGAGGAACATAGGAATTTTTATGGAAATGATGTCTAGATTGGATTTTAAAAAAATCAGATGTTTAGTATTAGGCACTGGAGAGATACCAACATCAAACATCGCCTTGTAAATTTTATTGGAAAACAAATTTTAAATATAGATGCGCAATAATCACTACAAAAGGAAACAAGTTAGTGAGGCAAAAAATAAAAAATATAATAATATCATAAACAAGCAATCGTAAACAAAAGAACATAAAAGGAAGGCAGTGATCGAAATGTATCTCATAATTACCTTTGATTATTGAATAATAACTGAGATGACAATTTTAAAGATTGGTCTGGGTTCAATGGTAATTTGAAGATGGTTTTTTTATCAAAGCAGTCTGAGGCATCCAAAAGAGAGAAAATTTTAGGTGTTTTCAAGGTAAAGCAGGGTTAGAGTATCCCATAAGAGAGGTAGGGTTAGAGTATCCCCTAAAATAGTTATAAAATATTTAAGAATAAAGAAAAAATTTGTATCTTTTTTAAAAAAATGAGGTTAGAGTATCCCCTTAAAGTAGTAGCTTGGAGTATCCCCAAAGTTAGGAAAACATTTAGGAACAAGGAGAAAATTTAAACTTTAATTAAGAAACGAGGTTGGAGTATCCCTTTTGAGTAAAAAAGTTGAAGTATCTCTGCTAGCGAAAATTTTAATATGAAATCCTATTTTTTGTATTTTAATCTTATCCAAGTCAAAAAGGGCTGAAGTTATGGGGGGATCAATTGGACGCATTTTGAGATGTCTGAACATCTCGATAAAAGGAGATCCGAAAACTAGGTTAATAATAGGGGACAACATTATGTCCCCTCTATTCCTACAGTGTTTTTTAGGTACATCTTCAAGGGGTAAATAAGGTACTATTAGAAAGGTAACTCAACAAGTTTTAATATAAAAATATTCCAAAAATTCTAGAAAATCCCTTTCTAGGTGGAATTAATTTTTGAAGTTAGGTTCGTCTTAGCATTGGTAGCATGTACAATTAAAAGGGCATGATAAATTTTGAAAAATTGTTCCAAGCTTATCCGAGATTATTAGATTGTAGATAATACCTTTTCCGGAAGGGAATTTTGTGAACTCTTTGGGAAAAATATTTAGAAATTTTGTAAAAATCATCTGATGGGCCGTAATGGCCCAAGCATAATGTTGCACACTAGTTCCAAGGGTTTCGGACAGCAAAGGTTCAAAAAATCATAACTTCCTCGTCCGGGGCGATCCAAGGGCAAATAAGATATCATTAGAAAGATAATTCAATGCCCTATAAAAGAAAAATATTAGAAAAATTTAAGGAAATATTTTATGGTTCGAAAATGATTTTTTAAATTCAAACAACAGTGCTACCAAAGCAAACACAGGGGGATTATTCGATTTTTGGTTTTTTCGAAGATAGGCTAGGGTTTAGGACATCTGAATGTCTATGATAGAAAGTAACATAGGCTTCACAAGTTCATTCTGCAATCCTGAAGTAGTTTGGGATGATGGAATAACCCATTGACCATGTCATAAAAAGGAACACAAGACTCAAGATTAAGGATTAATACCAAAAAAGATTTTTTTTCTTTTTTCTTTGAAAAATAAACTTATTTTACCATGAATCCAAAGCTGAAATGTTAATTTGCCCCTAAAATTGGGAGATCAATTTAATGAAAACATTAGGTCCATGCTACTCTTCATCTATTGGAGGTAACATGAGCTTTACTTGGGGATGTTTCTAAAAATCAATTTGTAAGAAATAAGCCAGCATTTTAATGGAGATATCATGAGCAAAATACAGCCCATACAAAGATAAACATGGATTAAACCTGCAAAACATGCAAAGATGACATTTTGACATGGAAATGGGTGACCTAGATGTAAGAAGATAACAAATAGGGTGCATGGAGATGATATAAATATGTTTATACAAAGGAGTGGATGTTAGGGTTGTCAAAATAGCATTTTTATTTCATGAGCCTCCTTAAGACACAAGAAAAATATTTGAACATGCCTAAGACACAATAAAGTGACCATTTAAATATGAAATAGATATAGGAATATAGAAGGAACATTGCAAAAGAAGCATGAAAGGAGGCTATATGGTGATGAAAATGAAGCATGGTGAGTTTATATATCTAACAACATCAAGGCGTCAAGAGGGTCATGAAGATCCTAAGACTACCACAACCAAGGCAACAAAGATGTGTGAAAGTATTGGGAGGGTCATTGCAACATGAAGGGCTCACTAAAATGAAATAAATGATCAAAATAAACAATATATGGAACAAGGTAAAAATACCAGTAAAAGCTTAAAGTTTCTTTCTTTTTTAAAGTAGTAACTTTAAGCTCAGTTTTTCCCTTTTTTTGCTATTATTTAGCAAGGAAAAGGTGAAAGGAAGAAGCTTTCTGGTAATATGGTTGCTGATGGGTTGTTTTGAGGATGAAAGTGTATTAAAGGTTGAGTTTTTGAAGGTACTCTGGTGGTGGTTTTGAGAAGCTACGGGAATAGAGGTTAGTTGAGGGTGAAAGGTAATGGAATAGTGTTTTGGTGAGATATTGGAGCTGGAGTTGATGGAGGATTTGTAGGGATGGATGGAGAGTTTTCTGAGATTGCTGGAGAGCTTTTTTGATAGCTAAGAGTTTTTTTATGGGAGAGAGCCCTTTTTTCAAATGGCTGAAAGTCCCCCTTTTAATCTAATGCTCAACCAATGCCTTTAGGAGACAAGGCAAGGGCAATTTTTTTTCTCTCCTGGACCAAGGAACATCTCCAGCTACCATGCTCAGCTGGTTTTCTTTTCATTGGATCTGTCATGATAAGAAAGAGAGCAGAAAGGCTGTAATAACCTCCCAGCTGATTATATGGTTGCCACCCTCTTACAACCATATATCTTTTGAAAGTGACCTTTGTCATTGGTTGCTTTGGCTCTAAAATTTGTTTAAATCTAATCATAGGCCCAAAGCCAAGGTTTGTAAAGTTTTATGATGATTTTTTTATGCCAAAAACATGTTTGAATCAGATTTTTAAAGGTTAAAAAATGGTCCGAGCAAGGTAAAATGCCTTACTATATTGATATGAAACATGTTTTCTCAATAACGAATCGAATTTTCAACAATTTGTAATAAACTCTTTCATTATTAAATTCAAATTAGAAATTCAAATTCAAATTAGAAGACAAGAACAATAGAATAATAATAATAATAAAAGTAAGAATAAAGTAAGATAATAAAGAAAGTGGATTGTCTTATCACAGGCCTATTTTATTTGATTTAGAATGATGGGCAAGTCCTTTTATTTAATTCTACATTCCTTGCACTTATTAGATATATATATATACTCGCTTAGATATTCTTAGTATTTAGATATACTTAGTATAATATACGAATTATAATATAATCATTATAAGATATATTTCTAACTAACAATA
>JBBYHM010000012.1:5281403-5297623 GCA_038381775.1 Adansonia rubrostipa
AAATACATGAATTATTAAGTTAATTTTTCATTTTATGGTTTGTTTTATATTTTTCTAAAAAATTTATTTGATAATGATTATATTTTTTGCAATTTCATATGTGTAGATATATCTAAATTAAATTTTGAGGGCAGAGAGCCAGGCTATTTATTTTTAATTTGACAGAAATCTACAGATCGGGTGGCTTCCATAGAGCTAGAGAGAAATCCAGGGATTTAGTGTTCTTTACTACCAAACAAAGATTTTGATAACAAAGCTCAAGTTAAAAAAAAAAAAAGATTTTAGTTTTATCGATAACTATAAAATAAATAATTAAATACAATAAAAGTAAAATGAATGTGTTAAAATGTAAAGCAATGTCTATTAAGGTGCCAAAAATAGGAAAAAAAAAGTTATAATTGTTATAGTACCTTTTTTTTTAGATTATGTGAAAATGATTGATTAAATGTAAAAAAAAAAAAAAAAAAAATGTTTTTCCTAAAAAAGAAAGAAAAAGATCATTACCTATTAACCGGATTCATTATTAATATATCAAAATTTATATATGTAATGTTTATAACTTTTTAACTTGATGATTATAAAAAAATTAAACGTGTAAATTTAAGTTCGATTTCGAGTATATTTCCTTTTATCTTCTTTTATCAACAAGTGCCAAAAAAAATTAATATGCAAATATCATTATAACATATACAATAAAATAAGATAAGAAGATTAGAGCATGAAGTGTGTGTGATGTAATTGTCGTGTTTTAAGTTTTATTGGCGTCAATTACTCAATGATTGATTTGTAAATTGGTGTCCAATGGAAACAAACAAATTGTTTTGTTCCGTGACGACAGGTTTAACGTAAGTAATAATCTGACAGCAAAGGATGTAAAAAATCCAAATCCAAATCCAAATGGGACACTGACTAATTTGTCTGATGTTATAACAAGGATGTAAAGAAAATACCAAAAATTAAAAACTGATTTCATCCCTATTTTTCAGTTCGATATTTATTAAATTTGATTCCATTTTGGTTTCAATAATAATTAAGTATATCCAATTTAATTTTTATTGAATTCTATTTGGATATTAATATATATAGTTCAATTCGATTAGGTTCATACGATAAAAAAAATACAATTATTTGAGCTGAATTTTATTTTTTTAATTAGTTTTTAAATCTTTATAATATGAAAATAAATATTTTATTTTTAACTTAATGAGAAAAACTAAAAAATATAGAAAAAAAAAATTTGGATTTAGAAAGAGTGACGAATCAAACCTAAACAATTTGAATTAGTGAAATTTAATTTTGATTGATTTAATTTTATACGATACTCAATCGGTTTCAATTTAGTTTTCAAAAAACCAAAATACTATATTTCAAACGTAAATTTTTTTAAAAATTACTCGAACCGTGTTCACCCTTCTGGCTGGGATGATCACGCAAATGCCTGACAGACTCCTAGTTTCATTTTTGGCCCTGGAGTCAGGATTTTTATTACCATGTTTAAGTTGAGGATAAGGGTGTAACCAAATCAATCTTATGCCATTAAGAAGCTTGACTCAAAATTATGACTTAAACTCGATCAAATTTTATTTTTTAAAATTCAAACTTCACGTGAAATAAAAATCAATTAACTTGAACTCACTCGAATTGTCTCAAATAGGGATATAAACAAAAAACTTGTACTCACAAACTATTCAAATTCAACTCAAAGAACTTGAATTTAACTCAATTATTGTCAAGCTGAGCTCAAACTCAAACAGCTTGAATTGCTAACACCCCATGCCACTGCCACCCCACTTACTAATAGACAGCAGCTGTTTAATATCATGAGGGCATTCAACATTTCTGCTTCTCAGATCCACCAGGACCAGGGGGGGGGCTTAGGCAGAGAATCTCCAACTTCATTTTAAAACAACCACAGACAATAGGAAACCTGAGGTTCCACTTCCAGTTAGATGGCTGAAATTAACCATAAATGAAAAAGACAGTTACCAGCTATGTTACTTGGACTCGAGAACGAGTATTATTTATAGCTCAAACTCGAAAGTTTCTGCTACAAGTACGTTTAATCTTTTAAAATTTTTTTCATATATTTAAAAAATCATAGCCCACATCTATATCCTAATATATGTCATACACAGGTGTTGAACACGGATACTTAAAAAAAAAATCTAGCTAAATAGTTTCTCTATAGAAAGAACATCACAATTACCAGATTTTCTTTGCCTATCCGGCAGAAAGAATTAACAAAGAAAAGGGATGGGATTGTTTTACATTCAAGGGGGAAGAACAGTAAAAGCCAAGCCTCAATTACATTATTATATCCCAAAAAAACCTCAAAAACATCGTGTAGGTTTAATAATAATAATATTAATAATAATAATAATAATAATGTATTTACTTACTACTATAATATATTTGCTGTTATATCATACATGAGTGGACAGCAACTGAAATCCACTATTTTGATATTTTTAAGTGAAAAGGGCATATTATAAAATTATACAACACATTGATAAATTTTCATAAGCCCTATTGCAAGCCCCAATCTCTCATCAATATGCTGCATAAGGGAGAGATAAAATGCTGGTAAAGTATAACATTCCAACCGAAATAAATAGAATAACAAGGAAAGACATACAGTCAGACATACACAAATGGTAAAAGGGGAGGGGTGGGGGGGAAGAGTGGAACTTAACTTTGAATTTCCGAGTTAAGCTCTGCGATTGATCGAGTTGAGGGAGTCGGTGCAGCGGGTTGTTTGGTCACTGCAACCAAAATGTCAGCATATCCGACAACCCCAACTAAAACATCATCGCTATCGTCCTCGGTCACCCAGACATGGGTTGCCCTATGAGAAAGCATTTGAGCCATAACGGCAGCCAAAGAACTGGTAGTTTTACATGTCAAGGGTGCACTTCTGCCCCTATACATGCTCCGGCCAACACTGAAACTCGGGCTTACTGGATTGAACCCAATGCTTCTACTACTGAATTTCCTTGGCCTCATTGAGCCAGCACCATTGACTATTTTATTATCTTGAACCGGTGAATTAACAGAAAAATCAGGAAGCAATCTTGTGCCTATATTATCCTCAACCCCCATAACAAATTGCCCAGCTGAGAGGTTGGCTAAAGCCCATGCTGCAGCTAAATAGTCACATTTCCATAGTTTACAGGCAGAGATTTCTCCTAAAATCTTATGGTGACCATCCGGTGTGATCTCCACAACAGCAACTGCACTGGGATCACCCGGATGTTTTTGAGTTGCTTCTAAGGCTGGGAGGGACGCTTCGATTGAGCTATAGTTTACGTTAATGGCTCCAAGTGAGGAAATAGAGGACAGGGGTACTGGAGCTAGAGCACCAAGGCAACCAATGAGGAAACGGATGACGTCTTCTCTCGAGAGACAGCAAAACTTGTCACGCATGTAGGTGGAGGTGGATGAAGAGGAAGGGGGGTTGGCATTAGAAATGAGGTTGTTGCTGCTACCATTTTCGATGTTCTTGAGCCACTTCCCATTATAAAGAATTGAGAATCGCTTGCTCATGCCTTTCCATACCTTGCTCTTTGGAACGAGAAGTCGCCTCACACCCTGCTTCATCATTTCGAGTGCATCTATCAATCTAGTCCAACAACAAAGAATTTAAAAAAAAATGTCATTTGAGAACAATAAAGGCAGCTGCAACTAGAAATCAGAATCTATGCAGAAGTCAGCATGTATAATGGTTTCTTTAATAAAACTAAAACCACTAAACTTCCTATTCTTAGTGGGGAAGCAATAAGGACTTTCTTTAATCCACAAATTTCTTGCCATAAAAATGCCAATATGTTCTTACTACCAACATAAATAAAGTCATAAATAAGAATAAAATCTGCTCTTTTCTTCTAGTGAACCACATTGAATTATGATAAAGCCTCTCAATACTTAAGCAGCCTTGACATTACTAGCCAAATAAAAACTCGGAATAAGACATTAAACCAGAAAACAAGAAAATAGAAAACCTTTCATGAATAACATACTGATGTTTAATAACTCAATCCTGAAGATTACCTATCAAAGATGAGTATTTTATTAAGATAACTCTTCAGCAATAGTCAGACAATTGTAGGTGGGATCAAAACTTAGATATGATGGTTTAAAATATTAATCCAATTGGTGATTGTGCTTCAAGGTAGCAAAATTAGACATGAAACAGCTTGTTGCAAAATCTCGCAGACATGGCTACACCCAGTAACCTAAAAACTCAAAGGAAGGATGCAGCATCAACTCTAACCGCAAGATGCTTGCCCGTGATCTCCAAATTGTAATAAAAGAACGACTCTTTAGTGCCAAATCGGATCAAGAAGAATACTTCTAACGCCCTAATCAAAACATATTTCAATACCAAAACAGATTTGTATTCAGTTTCAACAGCTCAATTCTACTTAAACAGGCCTCAAATAAAACCATGTCAGTTAGCTACCTAAATAATCCTAAATAAGAACTGTCAGTTCTGCATAGTACCTTAAGACACTTTGAGCAGAAGAAAGGGATCAATATCTCAAAAACTTTCTCCTACCAGTGAAACGAATTCACAGAAAAACATTTAAGAGGCTCTAAGTTTCTTTTACATCCACATAAACTTCAGCACAAAAAGGTAGTAAGCAGAACAGAACAATCAATTTGCTATGATCATTAAACAAGTATGAACAACCCACTCAGACTCAATATCAATAAACAGACATAAATCCTTTTAATTTACCGAATGTTTAATTCCTTGATTAACAATCAAAAGAAAGTATAACTTTGTAAAAATATGTGATTCCTCAATCCCTGATATCCATTGCTGAATGCTAGAAGGCAATCATTCAACATGGTCATAAAAGTAGTATGCAATAATAATTAATTAAGGTGCAGAACATGAAGAAGAAGAAGGAAAAAAAGATAATGATAATGCTTGCTATTGCAATCATCCATTTAATAATAGCTTTAATAATAATGACTGATAAAAAACTGTTAGTTATAAGAACAGGGTGTCTATACTAATATGAAAATACACCGGCGAACACAATCATCCTTGAGCAATAGTTTCAATGTAGACATGAGTCTAGATTTTGGTTATCTTAGGGTGTCCTAAAAGGAATGTTCCTAGCACAAGTTGCAAAGCTGCTCTTCAATAGACAATGACTCTTGACAATAAGAAAATCATATGCTTTATTCTGGTTTCTGGAAAAGACAAGAAGCAGCAGCTTCAGTTAAAAAAATGAACTCCAAATTCCACAAAACTAACAAATCAGACATGTTTTAATTAAATCAGGAACACAACATCCTCCATGCTACATTGAAACAAAAATTGGTAAGACAGCAAAATATATGAAAAGCAAAAGTGAAGAACAGAAATAATAATGAAGATTGGTTTGAAGCCTAAGAATTAAACCATAAAACATCTATTATTTAATGCTCCAACAAAGAATGAGGATGAAAGACCATTCTCCATCCACTTAAAACAAGTATAAATCACTTTATCATAGAGTAATACCCAGGTTTGGCCCAACAGTTGCTATCTCTCTTCTTGTGAGGTTAAAGTCAAATGTCAATCCTCTCAAAAAGTTAAAAAAATAAGTGGCAATGAACTAACCTGGTGCCAGGATCAACAATCTTCAAGAGAGCATTATTAGGGACAACAACATCAGAAACTTGTGTTTTCATAGCTTTTTCCTGATCTTCCAAACACTGAGTTTTAGCTAAAAAGAAGACAATATCAAGTGAAGTTAAAATACCAACAAATCTCTGTTGTCTCATTTCATTGCTTTCAATCATTCCCACATGAGATGTTCCCTTCCAAACTGGTATCCCACACTCGGTTGACTCTCCTATTGCTCTTATGGCTGATTCCACCGTCTCTGTTTCATGGAATTCAACCAACTCTGGCTTCCCCACCGTCAGATCCCCCACCACATGGTACAAAAACACCGATGCCATTCCTAAAACTTTTCCGTTTGTTTACCGAGAAAACTGAAAAAAAAAAAATCAAAGAAAAGGAAAAACATGATCAAGTCCTGAATTATTCATCCTCTTTCGATAACGGATACTTTTGTTTCCAATTACGTCAACTGGTATTTGGTTTATTCAATCCAAATTCGAATATTTTCCTTCACTTTCTCTAGCCAACCAAACAGAAAAATCACAACAACAGAAAAGAGAACTATTTACAAGAAAATATTAGGTTTTCTATAAAGCTTATATAAGTTAAATTTACAAGATAAAACCCACCAAAAGGCTACCTTTTTAGATCAAAGATCTGAGTGTTATTTTCCCTTATTCACCTTCGAAAGGAAAGAAAAAAGAGGGTTTTTCTCGAAACCGGGAAAACCGGCGAGGAATAAGAGTCATAAAAGGGAATGGAGGAGAATAAGGAGGAGATGGATGCCGGTAATAGGTAATCTATAAAGGATCAGAAGAAAGCAAAGATTTGGAGCCATTGAAGAAGAAGAAGGAAAGAAGCAAGATTACTGAAACAGAAGCCCATCCACGATGATATCTCACTCGAACTCTCGACTGAATTTTAGAGAGAACTAGATTTTCCTACTCCTTTTGGCTTTTTTCTGTTTTGGAGTGTTTGGCGGAATAATGATAAGATCGAGAGAACCGAGAATAAAATTCGGTGAATTATTGAGGGGAAGGTAGCGGCCAGCCAGCCAACCAGGTGAGACTCTTTAGAAAATACAATTTAAGGTATTAAAAATAATAATAATAATAATAATTAAAAAAATTAAAAATCAGGAATTATTATATAAACTTAATAATATTTGACATAATTATATAAATATAATATATATAAAATTAAAAAATGATATTATAAAAATATATTTTTAAAATTTATTTAATATAAATTATAAACGTATCAAAATTGATATAAATATAAAAAATTTAAAATAAAATTATAATAGATAAATATAAAAATATAATACGAATATATGAATTATCAGATTTATTATTTGAATATTTATCAAAATAAATTTATTCAGGATTGAGTTAAGATCAGATTTAAAATTTTTTATTTAAATTTGATATAAATCGAATATATATTAAATCGAAAGCTTATATTATTATTAAAAATTTATTAAAAAATTATTTTATATAAATATTAATATATTTTATAATTAAATTTTTTTAAAATGTAAAAACCATTAGTCAAATCAAACCTATGTGAGTAGCCATCCTACTGTTGGACGAATATACTAGGAGGTTAGGCTGAATTATTTTGGTGCGTTCAATGATTACGTTTGTTTACAATCACTATTTGAGAAAAAGGAGACTAGATTTTTGGAGATTGTTGTGTTCTTTTCTTGTTTTTTCTATTAGGCAATACATAATATATATATATATATATATATAGGAGAGAAATCGTCCTCGTTTAAGGTGATTCGGTTGAAATAAATGAAGCCACCCTCGTCGAAGATAAAATAACCTTTGTGCTCTTTAAATTTTAAGCCCTTTTTCTTTTTGAAAAAAGATTAACTTATTTTAATTTTTTTAATTTTTTATAATTATATAAATTAAAATTAAAAAATAATGTTTAATAATTTAATTAAAATTTTATAATTTAATTTTTATAATTAAAATATAATTTATATTTTTAAATAGAGATAATTATGGATTAAATCGAGTTGATTCGTAGTTCAAAAAAAATTATATTTTTTATCTTTGCTCAAATAAGGATTACCTTGCCTTCTCTTAAAAGCTCGAATTATTATTTAAATATTAATAAAAATTTAAAAATATTTTTATATTAATATTTTATATTTTTAATTAAAATTAAATAAAAATATAAAAAAATCGAATTAGCATTTACAAATAGTTTCAGGTGGAGAGTTTGGTTTCTTTCATTTTTGTTTATTAAGTTAAATAAATAATTATGGATAAGATTTTTAAAGTTTAATTATTAAATGAGTTGAGCGCTAATAAGACGTAATTAGTTTATTTTTTTTATAACAAATTTGTTTTAAGAATAGTTTAAAACTCTAGATGGTTAAACCCATTTTTTTTTATTGTAATATGATTAATATTATTATTTTTATTTTATTTTATTTACTTATAATATAATTAATAATATCTGTTTTTTATTAGTTAAATTTAATAATAACTTAATTTGAATTATTTGTTTATTTATTCTTTATGAACATATTTTTAATTGCTAGTGAACATATTTGACTATATATTAATGAACATGTTCGCTTAATATTCATAAATAAATTTATTTAATTTAAATGAATCACACCGTATACATACGATCTAAATGAGCCAAACTCGAATATAATTTTAAAAGTTCTTAACAATTGCAAACTAGGCACAAACAGATTCAGAAATAAATGAATGAACATGAATAAACGTTCTACTTATTTAAGCCTAATTCATTTATGGTTTTAGAGTTAGATTGAAATAAACCTAGTAATTTATATATACATATTATATTTTATGTTTTTTAATCATATTAGTCATATAAATATAAACAAAGCAAAAATTGTTAAATATGTTAAAAATCTAACCGTGAATACAACATATATTAAATGTGTTACATTAATCATGTTTAAATGTGGCGTATCATGTTTATTATACTACTTTTATATTTATTAAACATATTATATCTGTTTCACATTTTCATATATATCTAAAATTACCAAATCTAATTGAAAGTAAAAAATGAGCTTTCAAGATACAATTTTGTGAAGTTATTTAAGAAAGGTGCTCCACTTTAGCCTTCCTTCTAGGATTCAATCTACATTGATACGTTCTCTAATAAGGTTAAGGTACAAATTATTCAAATCTTTTTCTTTTAATAAAGGTGGTTGCTAAGAAAACAAAGTTGTAAACATTAAAATTCGAACTATAGATTTTAGATGCCATTCAAAGAAGTAATTGCATAAACCAACACCACTAAATTATTGATCTAACTCCAATTTCACCTATTGCTTCCATAAGAAAGCTCAATTTGAAAAGTTGAAAGTATTTTTGACAAATATAATATGCCATAAATTAAGAGGTTAAATGTGATATGTAATTAGGGTTGATTTGGACTTTTGCCTTATGGTATGGGATTAATTAGGTTAGTTTCAGGGTCTATTTTGTCTTTCGACTACTACTAATTGGGATATTTTAGGCATTCTAAAAAAAATTATTGAGATTAATTTGAAGCACTTTATATTTTTAGGGTCAAATTTATGTTTTTCTTGTATGATAATTTTATTTAAAGTGTTATATATTTATATAAATTTTAAAACGTTAATAAATTATTTTATATAGATTTTGACATATTCACGTATTTATATTCTTATGTTATATTTTTTTTAGTTTAAAAATGTTTAAGGTGGACTTTCAATTGTCTAAGTTTTTTTCTAATGAAAAATAAGAGTAGCAAAGAAAATGAGAGAAACTTCTCAATAAAGAAGCTTTTGTAGAGAAAGCAAGGATGAAGGAAAAAAGAGATAAATGGAAATTGAGGAAAGGCCTGAATTTGTTTCTCAAGGGAGAAAATTAAGCATGTATTGGTTATTCTTCCCCTTCCTATTTTCCCTTTTTCCTTAGACTTCTTCACCTCATTTATTATTTGTTTGTCTTCTTCTTTTTGCTTTTTTTTTTTGTTTTTTTTCCCCTAATAAATTGATTACAATACTTCCTAATATAAATTTACTATTTACTGTTAATTAACTTTTTTTTAATTTCCTTTTGTATGCTTTATGTTTGAAATGACAAATGATGTATTCTTTATTATCTTTTTACCTTTATGATTTATTCATTTAGCTTTAATTCTTTATCTTTCCTTCGAAATTCGAATAAAATATTTTTCTTACATGAATTTTTCTGTTAATTAACTTTTTCTTTTATTTCCTTTTGTATTCTTCAATGTTTGAAATGACAAATGCTGTGTTCTTGATTGCTTTTTACATCTATGATTTATTCATTTAGCTTTAATCCTTTTCTTTTGCCTTTGAATGCATGATTTTTCTTACATTAATTCGATGAAAAATTTTCATTTATACATTTGATTATTGCTTGCTTTCTTTTTATTTATTTTACTTTGCTTAGTGTATTGTCTATTGAGGAGTAATGTGATAATTACATGTCAACTTTTTATTTTTTTTAAAAAATTCGATTAACGGATATTTATATTTAAAATTTTATTTATTAAAAAATATTTTTTTACATTCAATGAATCACTATCATAAAATTTAAAAAATAATAATATAATAATTATATATATTTTTTAATTTTGAAAACGTTAATTAGTGCAGGCACTGATTAATCTTTCCCTTTTTAACACAAAAAGAAATTAGTTGTGCAGGAAGCGGGGGCAAGTGCCTGGTTGAATGCAAATCATCCTTCTAAAATTTAGGAAAAAAAAAACCCACATAACCAATAGTAACTATATTTAGCGTTAACTAACTTAAATTTATATAAGAAAAAAAATAAAAAGCAGCAATATATATATATATAAATTTTTTTGTTTTATATATCGATTGAAAATATTTAATAGATGGTGATTTAGATAATTGGTGGTATTCATTGAAATGAATTTGTCAATTTATTATTTTGTTTACAGTAATCCAAGGTGTCATAACATGGTCCCGAATATGAATTCTAACCAGTCCGACTTAAAATGATAAATGTATCCCTTTATTCTTATATATATATATATATCTATATATCATTATTTTCTTTTATTTTTGGGCCATATCATTATTATTTTATTATTCTTTATCTTTTATATATGGGGACTGAGTTATCGAAATGAATCGCTCACTCAACTTAACTTTAAATAGTCATCATGAAATGATCATTTATTTTAGAGTCACGACCAATCTTATTTTGGCCAGTGAGATTGGTCAACTGCTGAAGTTTGCATTTTGAGGGTTACAAAAACCTTAAAAAATACTCCAAGGTCTGCAATCATACCGGAGATCGCTTAAAAATGTTCGAAAGTCAATTACAATCACAAGTAAGAATCGACCTTTTCGTGATGCCCGATAATCGGTACCTTATTAATCTTGTGTTAGCTTAAATTTGGACTTTTGTTTGGTTTCAATATTTGATATTTAATTATAATTCTAATATTTCAAAAATTAATTTTATAAAACAAATTTATTATTCTGGATGGGAAAATAAGGTTTTTAATATTTTTGAAAATCAAAATATCTTTTGTACTCTCTTGGAGAACCAAGAGGACACAAAAATTTTCATCATTCTCCTTTGTACCCCTCTGGAGGGCCAGTGGAATATGAAAGATTTTAAAAATCAAAATATCTTTTGTACCCCGCTAGAGAACTTGTGGAAAACAATTTTTTTTTTCAAAATTTGAGAAATCTTGATTTTCATATTGAAAAGGGTATCTCGTTATTAAAATAATTCGTAGAACCTTTCATATATTTTAGTAGGAATTTTATTTACTATTTTAACATCAGAGACATTGCCTTAATTTTTAAAAATTTTAATCTTATTATAAATATTAGCAAAATAACCTAAGATTTTGAAATGGACTAAAATGACGAACTTAACCCTAATATACACTTTCAACATGAAAGTATCATAGTAATCACATAGGAGTTGATTCTAATACAAAATTACAATAATGCCCCTGGGTATACCTTTGACATAAAAATATCTCGGTTATCCTAAGGATACGAAAATATTAATAAAGGTGTGATCCCGATGAATACCTAAGACTCGACTTGAGAAAAATTACCAAAATACCCTTATTGTATACCTTCAGTATAAAAGTATCCTGGTTATCCTAAAGGGCTAGATGATATCACTAGCAAATGAACCTACTCCTACGATACACATTCAACCTATAAGTATTCTAATGATCACATAGGACTTGATTCTAGAAAAATTACTAAAATACCCTTAGGGTATACCTTCAATGTATATGTATCCTGGTAACCTAAAGGGTTCAATGACATCATAAATAAACAAACTTATTCCTATTATACACCTTTGACATAGAAGTATCCTGATGATCACATAGGACTTGGTTCTCAAAAAATTACTAAAATACCTCTAAGGTATACCTTCGACCTATAGGTATCCCCGATAACCTAGACGACTAAAAAATAGTATGAAATGACCATTATACCCTACATAGGTAACTTAAATATCAAAATTGACCTAAAATGCAAAAAATTGCTAATAGGTCCTTAAACTTTTCAAAATTACATTTCGTGACATCATCAAATCTAAAGAGTTTTGAAAGATATTTGTATAATCTGTGAAATTATATCATAAAAATTAGTTTCACAAAGATAATAACAAAGACAAATATCTGAATTTCGAAAAAAATTTTATCAAAAATTTCACGAGTGCGATACTCGTGGTACTACAAAAAATTTAAAATTAATTACAAAAATGGACAACTATACACCTTGTAGTATAAAATGCTAATACAAATTTTGTTCTTAAATATTTCTGATTTGTTGGAATGCATATCCATATAAATATCACATAGGTATCAGCCAAAATAAACAGTGATCAACTTCCTAAATTTGACAAAAATTCTAAAAAAATTTCTAAAAATGGAAATTTTAACCATAACAACATCCGCAGAAAGAAATTTCAAAATTCACAAGTATAAAGTTAACGGTTATTATTTTACTTTGAAAGCTGTTTTTTTATCCAAGATTTGTTTTATATAACCCATGAAATGGTATTAATTTTGTCACGTGCACCGGATGGCTACTAAATCTTTGATCTCAAGTATATTTAAACTATCAAAAAATAGGCCTAGACAAAATTAGATATGTATGCAATGAACGCATGTTAATTAACTAAACCCACTTTAATTTAATTTAAAAAACTTTATCATTAACATATCAATCGAAATAAATGAGTAACATTGTGAAAATATAACATGGTAAATAAATAAAAAAATCATTTTATACATAATTATTGAAGTTTTTAAATTTAGCATGTTAAAAAATAAAAAGGGGTTTTTTATTAATTTTATCTTTTAGTATAGTCAAACCTCGATAAATGAATTATCAATAAATTAATAATCTCGGTTAATTTATAAAATATTTGCAATTCCAGCTAGGATCTTTGTGTTAAAATAATAACCTCACTAAATGTATAAGATAATATATTATTTTATAAAAAAAATATAAATTGATTTGCTGAAAACATTTTAAAAATGAAAGTATTATCAATAAGCATATTCATGATCCATTGAATAATTTCTTCTTATGTGATTCCATATATTTAGTTTTTTTAATTTATAAATCACTTGTCTAACAATATACATATACAAGGATTAAGAACATAAGTTTCCTTATTTATTTATATATAAATGAATATGTATTCATTATATCGTAATGAAATAATCTCTTTAAGAAAATAATATTTTTTTTCTTAGTCCTACTAGTATTATTTTACAAGGGTTTTACTATATATCCATAGGAACATATATTATGCTGCTAAATATGCTAATGAATTCATTAATTCCACTCGTAATAATTTTCATATAAAAATATACTAAGTTATTATTCGAGATATGTTAGAACTATTTGAGTGTAAATTACATATCTATAATCTGTAATATATATATATATATACATAAAGCACGAATACGAAAAATCTTTTGAATTAATCAGAATTTCATTATTATTCACTAAATTCTTAAATTGCCATTATTTTAATATTAATAAGACTTATCCAATATAAAAGTAAGAAATTTAATTTTGTCAAAAGCTTTTTTAAAAAATAAATTTATTTGATAATGAATAAAAAAGAGTTAAGGTTTTCTTTTAATTGTTTTATTTCAAATTTTTATTTTTTATTAATCTTAAAATGCAAATAAATTTATTCGATAAATAAAAATTTTTTATCTTCATACTTTTAATTTTACTTAACATTAAAAATAATACACTTTATATTAATTTGGTATAATTTGCATTTGCAACAAAATTTTATATGTTAATATAAATTTCTCCAATGAATATTTTATTAATTTTATTTATTTGTAAAATATACTAAAATATGATTAAAATTTATTAAAAAATGAGAATTTATGTGTGACACACGTGGCAATGAATATTAGTATACATAAAAGCATGAATATGAAGAATATTTTGAGCTAACGAAAATAGTTATAGATATTCATTATATTTTTAAATGACAATTGTAAGCATTTTTTATTTTTAATAAATTTTATCTAATTTATAATTGAAAATTTTATTTCATTAAAAAATTTTTAGATGATAAATACAAAAGAGTTAATTTACATTAAATTACTTTATTTTTAAAATTTTAATTTTTCATTAAATTTGAAATGCAAATGAATTTATTTGATAAAAAAGTTAAAATTTATATTGAATTTTTTATTTTCAAAAATTTTAATTTTATATTAAAATTAAAATAAGAAATTTATAAATTTGAACATTGAACAAACTATAAATGTTAAATTTTTATTAATATTAATTATTTGTAAAAATATACTATTACAAATTACTAAATAAATGAAACAATAAGTATTCACATATGAGATATGCAACAACAAATTCTAATATATAGAAGAGCAGGACCGTTAAATTTTTTTAAGCTAACAAAAATAGTTATTATTGTTCACTATATTTTTAATTTGTCATTATAATTTTTTTGTTATTAACAAGACCTTTCGAATTTGTAAGTAAGAAGATTGATTTTGATAAAATGCTTTTGTTAAAGAATTAATTTGATACTAAATAAAAAATTTATATAGAAATAATTTATCTTAAAAGTTTCAATTTTTCACTAACTTAGAAAATAAATCAATTTATTTGATATAAATAAAAAAGAACTAATATTTACATTGAATTTTTTCAACTTCATAATTAATTTTGTATTAATATTAAAAATAATTAACTTCATAATAATTTGATATAATTTACATATGTAACTAATTTAATTAATATATAAATTTGATTAATTTTAAAATATATAAATATACATTAAAAATAAATAAATCAATAAGAATCAACATACGAATACATGTAACAACAGATGCCAATTAGATAAAAAAAGAAATTCAACTTTTCTCTCTCACTTATGCCTCACTTTTCCAGTTTTCCTTCTGATAAAAGGAGAAAATTAAATAAAGAAACAATAGATCATTGATTTCATAAATAATATAATCCATAATGCTTAGACCTAAGTTGGTCTCAACTTATCAATATATAATATATTTTCAACTCAAAGTAGAGTAAATAGCGATAAATTGGGCATTTTAAATTTTTACAATTAATTTTATTTAGAAATTAATTTGTTTTTTTTTTTAAATTTTGGATGTTATAGTTTTCCCTTGATTTTCTTTAATTAAATTGTTTTCAAAACCAATTATGATTTATTGGTCATTTTAATAAATAACAGCGTTTTTCCACCATTTACTGTTACACATCTTGGTTGTACATACAAGTTATGATTTATTGGTCATTTATCAGGCATGGATAGTTCAATTAAAATAAAGACTTAGACTAACTTTACGTTTGAATTAAAATTTGAGTGATTAGATGGAATCGTATCTATATTATTTTTTGTGTCATATCGTATTTTAATTATTTTCTTATTATTTGCTTTAGAAATTTTTTTATTTTTGTCTTATTTTTAAATAATATATATAAAAAAATTAGTTCGTATGTTCACTTACGATAGGCCTATTTTTTGTACCCAACACACTCAGGCAAAATAAAATTTTTCTTATTTTTTTGTTATTTTAAGTAGTATTTTTAATTGACTCACACATCCATGACAAATATTTGTTGTGTTTAATTCATTTTTCACGTCATGTTATTTTTATTATTTTTACATGTTATTTTATGTTATATCTCAATTTATTGCATATTTTTCATAATTTGACCATAATTAATTAGTAACTTTTTTTGTTTAAACTAATATATTTTAAAAGGTTGATTCATAGGTTGACTTGAGTATCAATTTAAGAATGTATCTGATCTATTTAGAAAAAAAGTTTTAAAATTTTATACTTTATTAATAATTTTTATTTATTTTTAAATGATATATTTAAAAGGATTAGTCTACATATTAAATAGCAAATCAATTTAAAATTTGTACCAAACTCACTCAAGAAAAACATTAAAATAAAAATATTTTATTAATTTTAATTTTAAGGAAATTATTTAAAGGGATTGATATGTACATTAATTTACAAATTAGTTTGGGATTTGTACCTAAGCTGGTCAAAAAAATTTCTAAAAAAT
>JBBYHM010000012.1:5307184-5318884 GCA_038381775.1 Adansonia rubrostipa
TCAAGTTTCAGTGGTTCTCTAATGTTAGCTAGAAGGCTTTTGTGGCCTTAAACAAAAAGTAAAGATCAAAGGCTTTCACTCAGATACATGCACTAGAATGATTCAAAGTGTTGATTTCACAAATCAAGAAAGTAATTAGTTTAAGAAAGCCGAGAGGATTTTGTCTATGGTGTTTTAAATGACAATTCGACTTCTTTCTCTTTCAGAATCTTGTACGTAGTCAAGAATTATTTTTCTTAGACTTCTTTATCCTATCCAATTTATCTTATCCAATATAATTATTTAATAATTATGAGAATAAGATAATTAGAAAGAATACCAAAAGCTTAAGATAGCTTAGGGAGAAAAAAGAAGCTTGATTCTTAATCAAACTTTCAGTCTTGATGAAACTTTTTCATCTTAGGACAAGGTATGTATATGACTATTTTATCAAAGACATGGTATGTCTATGACTATTTTATCCACCATGTCATGAAAAGATAACAAAAATTTAGATTTCACAATTCCAATTTTATGTCTTAACCAAACCTTATTAAACTATTTAATTATGACCTCCATTTAATTTACCTTTTATTTAATTAAGTTATACTTAATTAAATCTTGAGTTTAATCCAACAAATTCATCTTATTATGTTTGACCCATTATGTTCTCTACATGTTGGCAATGAGCATAAATTATAATCTATGTTTTAACACATACCTTGCTGTTTCTGAACAAAAATCATGAGTGGGATCTAGTAACCAATCATGACCACCCAACTGTTGTGGAGTCATGTTTGATCTCATCACAACCATTTAGTAATTACCATATCAATGTAACATGATCCTTTCACCAAATATCTCAGATTAAACAAGAGCATGGTACAGTGTCCACCTATTCTATGATCCAAGTTAGTTCTTACAAGTTATAAAACTATGAGAAACAATTCCTAATAATTCACATTACTTTGGCTAAAGTTTTTAATCCGATTAACCATAATTAAGAACAAATAGGATACATCTTTGATGTCACTAAGAATGGTAAATCTTTTCTATATCACTTATTTACCTTTGTTTCATTTTGTACTCAAAACCACCCGACTTGTGGCATCCATAAGTGGACTTGTTCGTGATGATCTTTAAATATGGCACTTTCGATAAAAGATGATATGGTGTCCTAAGTCTTACACGACTGACACATAAGAACATTTCCATAGACACTTGTTATTATAACAAATGGAGTTCTCATATGAGCCAGATTCAATGAATCTGTTTTTCTCAAGTAAGTACCTTAATGTCATCCCAAGTATAATTTATATTAATTTTACTTTAAACATGCTTTTTCATTTTTCTTTTGTCATAAATAAATAAATTTTGTAAAAAATTAAATAATTTATAAAATATAAATATTTATTTACATTAATTTTATTAAAATTTCTTTTTTATCCTTTTTTTTTTGTTCATTGTCTTTTCCTCACCTCACTATTGCTGCCCAGCAGGGATAAATTTAGCTTTTGAAAATTCTAATGCCCTTTCATGACAAGAAAACAGTGCTTGATCATATTGATTTTGGCCCCTCTATTGTTCTTGGGATTGTATCAGCTCTTGTGGCTAAAGTCAACATGGGAGATCGGATCAACCCTTTTCCCTTGACTAATTGGCCTCTGGCCAATGGGGGGGAGGTTGGGGAGAAGATAAAGAACGCAAAGGAAAAAAATGAAAGAAAAAGAAATTATTCTTTAAAAAAATTTTAAATTCTAAACTACCCTCCAAAACAAGTATGAAAAAATATTACCAAAATAAACTTACAAATTCAAAATTATTCAAAAAATTTTGGATAATACATCCATATCCTAATTAAAATTATGAATTTTTTTAAGTAAACCTTTTTAGTACACGTCAACTTACATTAGCACTTAACACTACAGTTCAAGAAAAAAATTAACAAATTTGTAATGGTATATATAGGTGTTCATGTTTGGGAAAATATTTTTCCCCTTGCTTAGGCTCAGGTCAGGCCAAACTTGGATCAATTCAAAAGCCCATTTCATTATTCAATATAATATTAAAAGTTAAAAAACTATTTTATATTTATATTTATATTTATAATTAAATTTAAATAAATATTTTATATTATTTAAATAATAATATAAATTAAACTGAATCAACTCAAATTATAAAAATTTTTATTCAAACTCAAGTTAATCCGAATGAGCTATTTGGCTTATGAGCTGGTACATATGAAATCTGCTCAATAAGTTGCATTTGGAGTTTATACTAAAGTAATATATGCCAGAAGTTTAGGGACCATAGTGATATTTACTCAAAAAAGATTTTCTCTCTCATAACTGCCAATTATTATTTAATTAAAGGCCTACGGAAATTTTCGAACCCTCTCCCAGTTTTCCTTCGTTTTCCAATCATCCAAACACAAAGCAAAACAGATTCTTTTATGTAATTTCGATTCTCCTTCACCAATTTTCAACGTTTTCACTTACTCTAGGGTTTCTTAACCTTCCATTTCATTTAGTAGGCGGTGGTAAGCAAAGGGCCAGAGTTTGCGGCTTTTTCCTTTTTTCTTGTGAAAATTTATCAAAACAATGGTGCCTTTGATCTTGTGGGCTTGACCTAAATTATTTCGAGGTAAGTTTTTTGGTCAATTGGGTATTTAAATTTGTAGTTTTTGGTGACAGTGAACTAATTTATTTTTTACTTTAAAAACTTGTGATTAGCTGAGTTATGAAAAAGTTTTAATCTTCCCAAAGTTTTATAGAGCTCAGTGTAAGTTTAGATTGTGCAGACTATGCCCTTTGAATTTAACCCATTTTGTAATTTCTGTTTTCTGGTTGCTTGGAACTTAGATTATTTTGAATTATTGGTTATTTTTAAGGACTCAAACTGGTTAATTTTATTGCTTAAGGGTGACTTGATATTAGCTATCAAAAGTAGCCCATGTCCTTGTAGTAAAAATTGTGGCATTGAATTGAAAAGTGTTTAGTTGTTCTGGTATTGCCTTTGCTATAATTATCTTGCTCTGAGTTGGGGAATTCCCCTTTACTAGAATTTGTTCAGGTTCTTTTTTTACTTATCTAAGATATTGATGATGCAATGTTGAAATTCATCCTATCGTTGGCCGTTAGGGATGAAAATGTATTATCCTTGAGACATGAACTTTATTATGAAAATGTATTATTCTTGGTTAGGACTTGGTCAGTTTCTTATGTTAAAGTGAGGTTTAGCAAGTTTCAAATGTTCTGGAAATTGGCTTCAATGTGGTCGATGGGCCTTGCTTGAATGGAATTTTGTTGGTGAATCCTTTTTGGCTGTTTTAGTTTTATCTTTTATGCATTCATTCAGTTAGTTCTTTTACTTTTGTAATTAGGATTTGAAGTCTTCTCAGATTTGGGTGAAGTTTGTATTTTGCATATCGCCTTTTATGATCTGTCAATTGTAAACAATTTTAAAATAGCTTTTGACAATTTCTAGTCTTGGATAAGGCACAACTCGCTTCATGTCGTTCTGAGTGTGATTGCTCAACCTATAACATGATTGCCCAATTTTCTTTACATCACTGATTTGCTGCCCTTCACATTGTCTTCTCTGATTAACTCTTCATTCCTTCTGCTAAATAGCCTTAAAATATTTTTTATTCTCCCCAGAGTTTAGCCTGATTTCAGTCCATTCAACTAGAGCTAACAATCAGGTGAGTCATGTCAGCTTCAATTTTAGTTTGTTTTGAGTTTATTAGATTTTGTTCATGGGTCAATTATGTTGTTGGCTGTTTTGGTTAGGTTTTATTTTTGCACTACTAGAAGTAGGGAACCGGGTCTGGTTTCCAGTTGGTTCAAGTTTCAACTCTTGATTTGGTTCAAGTTATTTTAGATTCAGGCTATTGGCCTTCAAGTCTTCTTGGTTATGTTAAACTTTCAAGTGATTTATCCTAGTTAGATGATGTTTTACCACATTGTCTTTCAAATCTAAACTCTCAAACAGTTAAAGGCTGGTTTCGAACTGAAAAATTCCTGGAGCGGGGAGATGCAACTTTGATGGAAACCTAGCTGATGTACGAGTATAGAACATTTTTGTTTCAAAACTATAAATTAGTATTCTTTGTTCTTATTGATGATTGGATTTTGGTATCCATGTCTAAGGAACATAGCAATTAATTCAAATTGCATTTTTTTTTTTAAAAAAATATTCAATTTAGACTTTTTACACCTTTTTTATTTCCCTTCTGATTGATGTGATTCTTTTTCTTTTAATTTCCCTTCTCCTTCCCATTATAGAGGAGGTTAGCGTTAAATTTTGTTACTTGTAACTACTGCTCATTAGTTTCTTTTTCTCTCACAGGTGCATCATATAATCCTTCTGGGTACTAAGTAATTTGCTTCACTAATTGACAGCTTAAAAAGGGATTTTGCTGCCAATGTTTCTGTTCTTTCGAGAAGAAAATTGTTTCCGTTTCTATGTTGATTAATTATACTGGTATATATATTTTCATTTGATCCCCTAGTTTATTTTGGCTACCTCCATCAAACCCCTACCCCAATATATATATTACATATGTGTATATATATATGTATATATATATGTTAATTTCCTTTCTTTTTTGTCTCTACTGCAATATCTGCATCTAACTAAGAGTAATATATATTCTGCTTTTGAAGTTGTCCCTTGGAAGCATTTTCTGTTCTGTTTATTGCATGGAGGGAGCCCTTTGAATCACGTCAGACTGTTGATTCCTTCATTTCTTGTAGTCATGGCTGATCATGCTTCAGTGGTGGCTGATACTTCTCATGCCCTTGTAGATCATTCATTAGTTATCGGGCAGGAATTTCCTGATGTTGAAACTTGCAGAAGAACCTTGAAAGATATTGCTATAGCTATGCATTTTGATCTTCGGATAGTGAAATCTGATCGCAGCCGATTTATAGCGAAGTGCTCCAAAGAAGGTTGTCCATGGCGTGTCCATGTAGCAAAATGTCCCGGAGTTCCAACTTTTACGATTAGAACTCTGCATGGGGAGCATACATGTGAAGGAGTTCGCGACCTCCATCATCAGCAAGCATCAGTGGGTTGGGTTGCGAGATCAGTAGAAGCACGCATTCGGGATAATCCACAGTACAAACCAAAAGAAATCCTGCAAGATATCCGCGACCAGCATGGAGTTGCTGTTTCTTATATGCAAGCTTGGCGTGGAAAGGAACGAAGTATGGCTGCACTTCATGGGACTTTTGAGGAAGGGTATCGCCTTCTTCCTGTGTACTGTGAGCAAATAAGGAAAACCAACCCTGGAAGTGTTGCCTCGGTTTTTGCCACCGGACAAGAAAATTGTTTCCAGCGCCTCTTTATTTCTTACCGTGCTTCCATCTATGGGTTTATAACTGCTTGTAGACCGCTTCTGGAACTTGACAAGGCAGATCTGAAAGGAAAATACTTGGGTGCATTACTTTGTGCTGCTGCTGTTGATGCTGATGACACATTGTTTCCCTTGGCAATTGCTATTGTTGATGTGGAAAGTGATGAAAATTGGATGTGGTTCATGTCGGAGTTGCGGAAGCTTCTTGGTGTAAACACTGAAAACATGCCTAGACTTACGATACTATCGGAAAGACAGCGAGGCATTGTAGATGCAGTAGAAACCCATTTTCCAAGTGCTTTTCACGGTTTTTGTCTGCGTTATGTGAGCGAAAATTTCCGTGATACGTTTAAGAACACAAAGTTGGTTAATATCTTCTGGAACGCTGTTTATGCTCTCACCACGGTTGAGTTTGAGAGCAAAATTGCCGAAATGGTAGAGATCTCACAGGATGTTATGCAATGGTTTCAACTCTTCCCTCCCCAGCTTTGGGCAGTTGCGTATTTTGAAGGCGTACGATATGGCCACTTGACACTAGGTGTGACCGAGTTGTTGTATAATTGGGCCCTTGAATGTCACGAGCTCCCCATCGTGCAAATGATGGAACATATTCGCCATCAGCTAACTACTTGGTTTAACAATCGTCGTGAAATGGGAATGAGATGGACCTCAATTCTTGTGCCGTCTGCCGAGAAGCGGATCTCAGAGGCAATTGCAGATGCTCGTTGCTACCAAGTACTTAGAGCAAATGAAGTTGAGTTTGAGATTGTCTCAACCGAGAGGACAAATATTGTTGATATTAGAAGTCGTGTGTGTTCCTGTCGCCGTTGGCAGCTGTATGGTTTACCTTGTGCACATGCTGCAGCTGCACTGATTTCTTGTGGGCAGAATGCTCAGATGTTTGCTGAACCTTGTTTCACTGTGGCAAGTTACCGCGAGACCTATTCACAGATGATTAATCCTATTCCCGATAAGAGCATTTGGAAGGATCCTGGTGAAGGAGCAGAGGGTGGGGCTGCCAAGCTTGATATCACAATTTGCCCTCCCAAAATTCGCCGGCCTCCTGGCAGACCAAAAAAGAAAGTGCTTCGTGTAGAGAACTTGAAGCGGCCGAAGAGAGTTGTTCAATGTGGTAGATGCCATTTATTAGGACATTCTCAGAAGAAATGCACAATGCCAATTTGAACCTGATTTTAGCTTCTTTTTCTGTTTTTCCTTTTATCCTTTAATATTTTCTTTTTGAAATTCCAATAGAATCAGTAGTGTGTTTGTAATCTTATTGTATGCTTTTTAACATTCCAATCTCAGAATAATCATCCACTGTTTTTTTTTTAATTCAGTTCTCCAATCATCCTGTGCTCAGGTTTCAGCTTCTTCCTGTTTTACATATGCTATAATCCCTTTTAATTATTGGGTATCTAAAGACAAAAATTTCATTTTGAGGTATTTGATTTTTATTTCCGTCAAGTAATATAATCGGCTAAAGCCTTTATATAAAATGTTGACGTGGTTTAGTTAAGTTGTTACGTGTTAGATCAATGTTGTTTTAGTATTTAGAAAAATGTATAACCTAACATGTGGTGACTGAGTATTGGGCAATTATGTCATATAAACATTTTATGTATTGCTATTAGTCCATTGGAGTAATCTTTTGACGCAATAAAAATTTATGTACTTGATTGTGTTTATTTTTTTAAGATGTCAAATCGTAAAATGTGTATAGTTTGGGAATCAGTTTACATATTAACCCTTTTGGATGTCTATCACAATTTTGAGTGCATAGAAAACTTCATGATCAAGTTTTGCTGTATTAATTATACCGTCTAAAGAAGTTGTTTTGGAATTGTATGGGGGACAAGTCTTTTACCTTTTGGTAGGTCATTTACTGTTTCCTAACCATCGATGGTTTAATCGACATTGTAGACAGGAATGATTAACGGGCAAGTTTGTGAGTACCTTATGTGCTCTCCTTATTCTTTGCTGATGCTGGTTAAGTCTGTTTTGACAAACGTTTCTAGCATGAAAGCTGCAGATTCGCCTGCTGGTGGAGGACGCTTTCCCTTTGTTATTTATACTCTTCATTTTTTTTAAAAAATTGTATCCGTATTTAATATATGTGTTTGACATATATTGGACATTGATATGAAGGTAAGGTATAGTTGTCTATACATATATATATATATAATACTTATAAAATTTGAATATATCCGTATCGAACAATACATGTATCTATACATGCATTTCGCTCCGAACATGAGTAACATACCTCTTGGTTGAGCCAACAAAAGCCTAAAAGGAGAGATGTGCCATTCCCAAATAGGCATGTGCCTTCCAAAAATTTTATTCTCCTACTTCCAAGGGCACAAATTTATCGGGTGATGGTGGTTGACTATTTTACTATATGATGAAAAAAAAATGGAGCAATAGGATATAGCTCAATTTATGAAAGAAAATATCATGCACAGATTTGGTATTCTTGAAAAAATCACCTTTGATCATGGCACAATATTTGTTGGAAAGTCTATGTTAGGTCCGAGTAAATGGGGTTCAAGTATCTTAAAGCCCTCGAGCCAATGGTTAAGAAGCTTCAATCAAAATCAATCTCAACCAATCAGAATTCGATATGGTAAAATATGTGTTGGACAAATGAGGGTACATAAAAGAAAAAACATAATATCCGATAACCTCAAAACATGATTAAGATAAAATTGGACACATCTAGATGCACAATGAATTGTGTGTGTGTGTATATATATATTTACATTGTTCTCCCCAAATATGGAATTAACCAATGAACAATTTGGTTTAATGGATTTTTAAGGTTCAAAATTTTAAAATATTGAAAGGCTAATTTACGCATTAATATTTAATTGAAAAGTACAATTTTATGTTTTTATTGTACATTATTATATAAAAAATATTTTTCATTGATGTGTCCTATCATATCAATCTTCTAATTTTCTAGAAATTGTCATTTCACTATGTTCATATCATGTCATACTCTATCACGTGTCTGTGTTCAAACTTCCTAGATCCTAATGTTATAACCAACATTGTGTTGAAAGGTTTTTCAACTATGTTAGTCGGAACTTTTTACTTCTATCCCAGTTATTGTCGACATTTAGCTTATACAGAAAGTTGTACAAGCAAATATGTCTAACAATTGTTTAGTTTTGATGGTGTCTACAATTGTTGACATTTAGCTTATGAATATAGATGTAAATGCTAACTTTTTCAGCTATTATTGAGTACTTTATCCAAAAGCCTTTTTTTTAATTTAAAAATTTACTTGTAAATGAATGAAATATGTTTTGTTTTTAGCTAATTAGTTTCTCTATATTTTATTTTTTTGACCTTGCTCTTATTTTTCATCTCTTCATTCATCATTTTCAAGTGTTTTGTTTCCACGTTAATTCATTAGTTTTTTGGTTTTATTCAAATTATTAATATAGTATCAGAGCTCCATTGATCTTAAAAAGCTATGATTGATAAAACTAATTAGGTTTCCTATTACCAAGGAAAAAAAATTGAAACTACTCTTTACCCTTAATCAAAACAAAGCTGTCAACTGGCATTAGCCAGTTTTTGTTAATGTATGGCCTTGAATCAATCCAATTGTGACATGAGATACATAGTCAATTAACTGCATACAAGTTACTAGTTAATGTAACAAAAGGTTTTCCTTCATGTTAGTGGCGTGATTGAGACTCATGCAAACTCTAATTAGATGAAACCCATGAAACTTTAAAAGACCTTGTAAGGAAATTGCAGTAAAAAATAATTATGAGATTTTTATTCATCAAAGATGAGGCATTGACAATGCTCAAATACCAACTTATGTTATGCCTTCTTACTTAAAAAGTAAGCAACCGATCTCATAGTTTGAAGTATGTAAGATACTTAAGATGGCATGTAAATGCTTGTTTTGTGGAAACAGGTTCATTGAACATGGCCCGAATGTGAGCTCCATTTGGTATAAGTCATTCAAGTGTCTCTAGAATATGTTTTCATGTGTCAATGATGTATAATAGTCCTCAGACTTGTGATGCTAGGTCATCTCATATAAGGAGTGTTATACTTTGATTCCATCACAAACGGGTCATCTATTATGGATGCATATCATAGGGTGCTTTTTGGTATAGCATGAATCATATAATGGATGGATATGGTGGTTTTGGGTATAGCATGAATCATACAATGGATGGATAAGTGATCCAGAAAGGATTCACCATGCCTAATAACAATTGGAAACATATCCCAAATGATCTTAACTATGGTTACTTGGATTAAAGTCTCTGGCAAGAGCATAATGAATTATGAGGAATCGTTCCCTGTAGATTCATGATCATTAACCATATGTTGTAAGATCTAACAAAGATTAAAGCAAAAGTAGACACTAAACCATGCTCATCGTAAATCCGGGATATATTGTGAAAGGACTATACTACACGAATAGGTTGGTTACTAAAAGGTTTCAATCAGTTCACATTGACTGTTCAACATTTGAGTAGATTGCTAGATCATGCTCTTAATCTATGGATATGATTAATTGTATTCATTGCCAACATATTGGGAACCTAATGGGTCATGCACAATAATAAGATAGATTTATTGAATTAAATATGAGATTTAATTAAGGATGACTTAATTAAATAAAAGGTAATTTGAATAGAGGATTTAAATGAATAGTTCAATTACAGAAGATAAAATTAGACTTGTGAAATTTAGATTTCGTTATCTAATTAAGACATGAAAAATAAGATTATCTTATTAAAATTAAGACATGATATATAAAGGTGGTCAAACACTATTATAGTTGAAATGAGATTTCATTTAGAATTCAGAATTTGGTTAAGAATCAAATTTTCTATCACATTAAATTATTTGTTATCCCTTGAAATATTATTGTAATATTAATTATTTGATAATTAATATTAAATAATATTAAAATTAAATTAACAATAGTTTTAACTAAATTAAGGATTTTATAGTGATAAAATCCATAGGGATGTGTGTATACTAGCTAAATTTTGTTTTCAATTTATTTATTTAATTTTTATAATTATTTGCTGTAAACACCAAATTTTGTTCGTGCTGTTTGTCTCTGAAAGTCCCAAATATCCAAAAACGAAAATGTAGTGGCCACTCTGATGGAGGCTAACTTCCACCAAAGATGTTTCACATTTTTGCAATTTTAATCAGTCATATGTAAATAACTGTATATACACATGATAGAAAAATCTATTTTCTCGGGTAAAAAGAACAAATCTGCAAAGGAAAAATTTTTGTTTTGAACAAATTCTTGATAAATTTTGGAAATTACCTCTGCGTATGATCTCACGGTCAATTTTTCTACTTTTAAAAATTTTCTGAGATTTTTTTGAAAAACTTGAGAAATTGGTGGTCAGATATTTTTACCGACATTGGTGTGGTTTTATGCTAATTCTCACCCCGAAAAATCTTTTTTTGCCGTGAAGTGTCAAACCATAAATTTTATAAATTAATTTTAAAATTTGTAGTTTTACAAGTATCGTGCTCGTAAATTTTATTTTTGGTTCTTGTTAATCTATTTTTAAAATTTTTACAATTTGATTTTCTTCACTTTAGAAATTAATATTTTGAATAATATGTGGTCTTGAATTTGTTTTACTTCAGTGTCAATGAAATTCCATAATTTTTCTTGGTATTGAAATACGAGTTATTATTTACTTTTAAAACTTTCGGTGGAATCCTCTCGAGTTTCAAACATCAAAATTCATCCAATATTATTGTTTGATTTACATTAAATCAGTTTAGGAAAATTCATTTTATTTTTATCAGTTGTGCATTTTTCTTTTATAATTTCTTCCGTTTCCAAAAATATAAAACTTTTTACTCGGTAAATTTTTTGGGAGAATTTTTCTGGGTTTATAATTTATAAAATTATTTAAACATTATTCCTTAATTTATATTAAATCAGTTTTGAAAATTTTAATTTATTTTATGAGTTTTAGAATTTTTCTTTTTACTGAAATATAGAGTTTCTACTTCGTAAATTTCTTTAATAGGATTTTTTGGAGTTCATAATTTTTAAAATTCTTTAAATATTACTTTTTAATCTATATTAATTCAGTTTATAAAAAATCAAGTTATTTTATGAGTTGTATTTTTTTACGTATAACAATTGTTTCCTGGTAAGGGATTTTCTCGTAAAATTTTATAAGTTTGCTACTTAAAATTTTTTTTGTACATAAAAAATTATTTTTAGTATTAAATTGAATTAAATTGATCATTTAAAATTTTATTAAAAAAATATAATTTTTAATTTTTACAATTTAATCTTTTAATTAATTTTTATGGTATTATTTTACATATTACATACA
>JBBYHM010000012.1:5318984-5364554 GCA_038381775.1 Adansonia rubrostipa
CATTAGCAATTTTTGAAAATTTAAGGACCTATTAGCAATTTTCATACTTCAGGTCATTTTGTAATCTAAATTACCCATTTAGAGTAATAATCATCATTTCTTATCCTTTCGAGTCCATAAGAGGTACTGGGATACTTTCATGTCGAAGGTATACCCCAGGGGCATTTTCATAATTTTTCTCACGGGGATACTTTTATGCCAATGGTGAAAGTTTAAGGTTCCTTTAGCCTTTTAAGGTTATTTTTGAGTCCATTAGGGGTACCGGTATACTTTCATGTCGAAGGTATACCCCATGAGCAATTTCATAATTTTTCTCATCGGGATGCTTTTATGCCAAAGGTGAAAGTTTAAGGTTCCATTAGCCTTTTATGGTCATTTTTTAGTCCATTAAGGGTACCGGGATACTTTCATGTTGAAGGTATACCCCATGGGCTTTTTTGTAATTTTTTCCATTGGGATGCTTTTATGCCAAAGATGAAGGTTTAAGGTTCCTTTAGCCTTTTGAGGTAATTTTTGAGTCCATTACGGGTACCGGGATACTTTCATGTTGAAGGTATACCCCAAGGGCTGTTTCATAATTTTTCTTACCAAGTGCCTTAGTGTCGATGGTAAGCCTTAGAAATATTTTAATTTTCCTTAGAACCCAATCCTAAATAGTTATTGGGTGCCGTAGAGTCGATGGTAAGCCTTAGGGATATTTTAATTTTCCTTAGAACCCAATACTAAATAGTCATCAAGTGCCTTAGTGTCAATGGTAAGCCTTAAAAATATTTTAATTTTCCTTAAAACTAAACCCTAAGTAGTTACCGAGTGCCTTAGTGTCGATGGTAAGCCTTAGGGATATTTTAATTGTTCTTAAAACCTAGTCTTAAGTAGCCACCATGTGTTTCTATGCCGAAGGCATACTTTAAGGATAGGTTCAATTTTTCTTTTATCTTTTAGTCCTTAGATTCGAATTAGCATTTCAGTGTCCAGACTGAGTCACAGGTCCTTTATTTTTTTTTCAAATAAAATTTGTATGTCTTCGAAAAATAAAAGCAATGTCTCGGAGTTAGAGTGACGCGTGAAATTCCTCCCACCCATATGTGATAGGGGTTTTACGGATCATTCTAATGATGAGGTACCCTTTTCAAAATGGAAATCAGGAATTTTACACAAATAAAAACCTTTCACATTCTATCAGGTACTCCAGTAGGATGTGAAAAACATTTTGGTCTTCTTTAGAACCTTTTATGTCCCTTTGGTTCTCCATTGGGGTATAAAAGGGAATAATAAAAACTTTAATGTCCCATTGGTTTTTCGGTAGGGGTGCGTAAGACGTTTCAATTTTGAAAATGCAAAATCCCAATTTTTTCTTATGGAATAATAAAATCTTATTTTAACAATACGAGAATTGTAATTAAATACCACATATTGAAGTCAGATAAAAATTAAAGTTTAAATTAACCATGATTAATAAGGTACCAATTTTAGGTACCCTTAGAGGGTCGATCCTTACTTCTAGCTGTAACCAACTCTTGAACCCTTAAAAACGATCTCTGGTACTCTTTAGACCATGGAATTTATCTTTAGGGTTTTATAACCCTTAAAGCATTAATTTTGACAGGTGACCAATTTCACCTGGCCAAAATAGATTGGTGGTGACTCCAAATAAATATTATTTCGTAATGACTATTTAAGGTTAAGTCGAGTGAGCATTCATCTCAACCACCCAGTCCCCAGAAATAAGAAAATGTCAATAATGATATGGCCTATAGAAATAATAGAATATAAAGTAGTGATAAATTTAACAAGTATAAGAGCGAAGGCCATTTAAGTCAGGCTTGGTTAGGATTCGTATCTGGGCTATGTTATGACATTTGATAATTATATTTATTAAATAAATATTATTTGTTTATTTAGATAAACAACAAATTTAAATGATTGGATTAAATTCAAGGAAACATCTAGATCCAAATGCCCTTATATTTTGTCAGGCTGGATATTAGTCTAAGCTTGTTGGGTGAAATTTTGGGGCCCAATACTAAAGGGAATTCAGCCAAGGATGGGAAGGTTAGCTGATTATTTAACTAACCTAAAATAATGAAAAGAGTTTAACTTGTTTTTAGGAGTTTTAACTAGGCCAAAACTTTTCCATTCTAAATCCAATTAGAACTAGGATTGAGTTTGTGTATATATATGTATATATGATAGCCTAAAGGCTTGGTATAAGCCTTTAACCTAATTCTAGGAGGGGATGCTATTGAATATATTGAAAGAATATATTTTATTGAGTAAAAATTAGTTTTCTCAAATACTATTCCCACCTATACAAAACCCTAAAGATTACGCCACCTCCTCAAGGACCATTATGGTTAGTGCAATCCTGCTTCCTTCTTTCTTTTTGGTTCTTAATCGATTCAAGAATATTAGTTACCTTTTGGTTGAGGCTTAACCAACCTTCTAGCTAGCATTAGAGAACCACTAGGCCTCAAGAATGTTTTAACAAATACTTGTGTTGATAATCATTAGAGGCAAGACACTTGTGTTGCTTGTAATCTACAAGAATCTTTTAGAAACCAAGTTCTTAGAATCTTTTTTGAATTTTTTTGGTTTTAAATTTTGGCATTTAAAATCAAGGTAACTTTTAATCATATAGATGTTTAATTCTTAAATTAAAATTTTAAAATTTGCTATATGTAGGTCCCTTTCTAAAGATCTACAAGGAAGTTTGATAATTTATGAGTTTACTACTTTCGCTACTCTTTTCTTCATATCTTATTGATTTTAATGTACAAGGCTGGACTTTACAAGATATGGATTCTTATAGTTTTTACACTCCTATGCCTTTTGTATTTATAAGTGAAAATTACTCAAGTTGGAAAGTGAAAATGACAGTTTATTTAAGAGATTTTAATCTTTGGGATATGGTGGAGGTAGGAAGGAGTCCATCTTTCTTGAAAGCAAATCCATCGATAGCTTAAATCCAGCAACACAAGTGAGAAAGTGTTAAAAGGATACAAGGCTTTGTCATGCATTCACTCAACTATGTCAGAAGCTACTTTTACAAGGATAACAGCTTGAAACAAAAAAAAGTGCATGGGATAAGCTCAAGGAGGAGTTTTAAGGAAGTAACATAGTCTCATTAATTTGTTAAGAGAATTTTAAGATTTGATAATGATAAAGGCATGGACTATTAATAAATTTATTAAAAGACTCAAAGAGGTGATAAATCAATAAAAGTTCTTAGAGAATATAAATCAGACCCCAGATAAGTGCAAAGGCTTTTATAAGTGTACCATAGAGATTTGAAGAAAAAATTTCTTCATTAGAAGACATAAAAGACCTATAAAAATGACCTTACAAGAGGTAGCAAGTGCTTTTCAAGTTATAGAGCAAAGAAAAGCAATTAGAGATAAAGATGAAAGTGAAAGAGCCTTCCAAGCTAGGCTGAAATCGATAAGAAACTTTGGGAGTAGGAAGTGATACGGTGATAAGAAAGAAAAGAAAAAGAAAGATGGCCATAAAAGTGGCCAAAAAGTGAAATATCTACCTTGTTCACATTGCAAGAAAAGAAAGCCATGCTGAAAACTACTGCTAGTTTAGGACTAATTTTCAATGTAGGGCTTGAAACTAAGTTGGACATGTTAAGAAGGTTTGCAAAAACAAAGCAAACTGATAACTCTATTAGATAGAGTTATTTAGTCGTATTATATGCATTAAAATTAGCTAAACCTTAGAGAATTTTATTTAGATTTTATTAATTTTTAGATATTTTAAATTAGTTTTATTTATTTCAATTAAATTATTTATTAATTTAGTATTTATATTTTTATAGGCCCAAAGCTCGAAGGAGTTTTCTGAGGTGCAACGACATATTAAAAAAGCAAAGTCAACCCAGCCCAGTATGTTACTTACGCACTAAGTGTTTCCCTTCCAGGATTTTGCTTATTTATAACTAGGACATTTTAGGCTTAGAAACTTGTAGACTTATTAGCTTTGTAAACCTTAATTTTAATTAGAAGAGAGTAACTACCAGAAGTATTCAAATGAAGCTAAATTTTGGAGAAGCGTGATGGTCAAAGACCCATGCCAATCTTAGTTTTCTCTTTTCTCTTAATCTTCTTTATCTTGTAATATTTATGATAATGAAACTCTTTGGTTTTATGTTTTCTTTATTTATTATGAACTAAATATATTTTTCTAGGGTTGCATGGAATTCAACATATAGTTTGGATTATATTTATTATCCTTTCTTGATCTAATGATTTTTAAGTTCTTTATTCAATCTTGTTCTTAATAATTCTAGTTGCTTGATCACTAATTAGATTGATTCGATAATCTTAATAAAGTTTGAAATGAAAATTTTATGTTTAGACCTGAATTGAATAACATATATTTCGTATTCATTTATTATGAGAAATTAATTTACATGTTAGATAGGAATATAAAAGCATGTCATGTGTAACCAAATTAGAGTCTAAGCTTAATGAGTTTCCCTTTATAAAAATGTGCATAAGAATATAGTAAATTGGTTAAGATCGATATTTGTACAAAACAATCAAAAGATACTAGTAAATAAATTAGAAGTTTAAGTTAACAACTTACTATCATTAATAGAGTTAAAGAGAGTAAGGTTTTATTCAAATAAAATGTTAAGGAAAATTATAATCCTAGATTTTTTATCATCGACTATTTGTTTCATTATTATTTTCTTTTATTTATTTATTTTTTATAAATTTTAATTATTTCTTTGAATAAAGTTAGATTGTTATAATTTTAGTACTTAACAAAATTAGTAACAATTTCTCATGGGATTAACTCACTATCATTAATAGAGTTAAAGAGGGTAAGGTTTTATTCAAATAAAATATTGAGGGAAATTATAATTCTAGATTTTTTATCATCGACTATTTGTTTGATTATTATTTTCTTTTGTTTATTTATTTTTTATAAATTTTAATTATTTCTTTGAATAAAGTTAGATTGTTATAATTTAGTACTTAATGAAATTAGTAACAATTTCTCATGGGGTTGATGCTATACTTTACCACTATATTACTTATTGTAATACGTGTACTTGTATGGTGAAAACCAACAACAAGTTTTGGCATCATTGCTAGGAAATGATTTTATTATTTATTTATTTATTTATTTTTTACCAGGAAATCTTAGTCCTAATTCAAAATTTCTTTTTCTTATTTAATTTTTTTTAAAATGGCTTGAATAGATGACGTTCTATAATTATCAAGAGAAAATTGTATGAAGGAATACAATCAATGCTTTATCTACACAAGCCCTAATTAGGACTTTGCAACTAACTTTTAAGTCCGTCCAATATGTGAATTGGTAAAGAGCATATTAAAGAACAATAAAAATGATAATGAATATATTAAAAAATAATGAACTACAACTTAAGAGTTTATCCATGTAGAAAATTTAAAATAAAATTATTTAATTCTTTAAATAAAAATACATACCTACCTCTCTTCTAATAAATATTTGAATGCAACTTGATTATTACAAAATTGAATTCATTATTTATGAAAATAGATTGTTAGCTACTTCCATTTGATACTCTTTTACTTTTTATTTATTGATCTTTACTTTTTCATTGAAATTTCATTTTTTTTCTTTTCATTCATTTTTGATAAAAAAATAAAAAAGAAGCATTTACCATTAATTATTTTTTAAACATTATCCCATTTTTTAAAGTTATTTTACCTTTAAAACTCTTTATGGCTAAAGGACTTAATGATATAATAACATAATCAATGTTTTATTCCTATTTTATTTTTTCTTTTGCCATCTCATGTAAAGATGGCTTTCATGCATTAACTCAATGCCACCTACACACTTAGGTGGCCTTTCATGCTTTCATTTTACGGCCACTAATCTAATCTAAATAGCCTAGATTTAGGCCAAATAAATTAAAAGGAAAAAAAAAAAGAGAGAGAGAGAGAGAAAAAAAGGCTTGGCCAAATGGTATAAGGATTTTTTTCATAGTTTTTGGTTTTTAACATCTCTTTATTCCTCTCCATTTCTCCCAAAAAAAAGCCATTTTTGAAACAAAATTTTGAAAGGAGGAAAGAGAAAAACAAAGTCTTTCAAAGCATTTTAAGGTAGTTTGATGTTATTCTACTTCATGCTTTATTTTCTCTTTTTTCGTGAAAGCTTCATGAACTTAAGGCAACTTAGGTGAGTAGTTTGTGCCAATGATCAAATGTGAAGGCCAGACTTTGGGAGCTATGAACAAATTCTTTCTGTTAAATATTTTAATCTTAGTTATTTTTTATTATATATTTGATTTATCATCATCTTGATATTAAAATGTATGTATATTCATATTGCTCTTTAATTTTATGATTTTGTTGAGATTGCTTGTGGATTTCATTATAGAGATGATTTGAGATCATGAAAAATTCATTTGGCAGTTTAAATTCCAAGTATAGGCATGTATGATGTTGATCTTGGCATGAAAATATTTTTGAATATGTTTCTTGACTTGGTTGAATATAAAAAGGAAATGTTTACAATTTTCCCTTAATCTTCAAGGTGATTTGGAGATGTTTTAATGTTGGTTAAACCTTTATGGGTCAAATTAGAATTTTTCCAATTATTTCACAACCAGTTAGTGTTTTTTCGATGTTTTGTAATATGGTAAAGGGCCCTTTTACAATTTCCATGATTTTTAGGCCATACCATAATTGGTTGAATGACAAAGGACTTGTTTACAAATTTTCTAAAATTCATTTTAGGCATTTTGGACCATTGTTAATGTTGGCTGAAGCTTACAAGCCATTATGCAATTTTTCCATAATATTTAGATTCAATTTTAAGGCCATTCAATGATTGGCCAAACCTATAGTAGGTTTTTAGCAATTCTCCCACAATTTTCAAACACATATAGGGGTATTTCATGCATATCCAAATCATGTAAGGGCCCTTAGCAATTTTTGTAAGTTCCAGGGATATTTTAGCAATTTCCATCATGTTAAGCCATTTAGGTCATTTAAAACATAAATTTACCCATTAAGGATAATTTTTTCATTTCTACTTTAAAACTAAGTTCCTAGGATCATTTGGCCATTTTTGTTTCAAAACATGGTCATTAGAGTCATTTTAGTAATTTCCTCATTAAAATTGAGTCTTTAGATGTTAGTTTTGTGCTTTCTATCAAAACCGACCAAAATCAAGTTTTTTAGGGACAATTTTGTACTTTCCATCAAAATAGGTACTTAGTTTTGTACTTTCTATCAAAATTGGCCAAAATCAAGTCTTTTAAGTTAAGTTTTTACTTTCTGTTAAAACCAACCAAAACTAAGTCTTTTAAGGTTAGTTTTATACTTTCTATCAAAACCAACCAAAATCGAGTTATTTAGGATTAGTTTTGCACTTTCTATCAAAACCGAGTCCTAAATCTTGTTTTTCATTTTATGAGGTAAACGGAGTCTTTAATTTTTGTTAATTAAATAGTGTTTTCTATAAAACCGAGGCAATATTCATAAATTAAAATAGTCCACAAATTTCTTCTAGCATATGGAGGCGATTTCATCAATTATTTTAACGATAAAATGCCATTTAAATAAGTAAATCGAAATTTTTTTAATTTTACAAGAAATAAAACTTTTCATATTTCTCCAAGTTTTCTGGAGGGGTATGAAAAATATTTTGATTCTAAAAATTAATTAAAATATAATTTATTTGTAATTAGAACAATAATATTAGTTTTAGATAGTTTAAAAGTGTGAGAATTAAAATGAAATATTGGAACGTTAAAACCAACTTAAGTTAAGATTTAGGTTAACATATAATTAATAGGTATTCATATACAAGTGTTGCAGGTGCTTGTCTCTCCGTAAGCATAAACAACTCCCAAAATTTTTTCATGTGATCTTTGGTTATCATGCAGATTTTAGAATCCATTTTTAAGGTTTCGTACCCTTCAAAAACAAATTCTCGCAATGACGAATATCACCTAACTAAAATGAATTAGTGGTGACTCTAATTCTTCAACCATTTTGTAATGGTTGTTTAGAATTAAGTCCGACATGCGATTCACTCCAACGCTTAATCCTGATTTCAAAGCCATTTTCATATCCATCAAAGTTTGGTACTTCGGGATCACACTTGCACGTTATAACAAATCTAGAGGGGGTAATGATCATTTTTTTTTTTTTTGGCTTTTGTATCAACTTGGTACCTTGTCCCATGGCTGTATTTTAAAAAGATTATTGGCCTTGGTTCTTAAAATTGGAGGCCAAGGAAGAAAACGATTGGTCATTCTTGGTACTATTCGATTTAAATTGCTAATCATATCAATTTCTCCCTCTAATTATGCCCCTATATTTTTAAGTATTCGTACTTTAATCCAACATTTTTCTATCATCTTTTTAATTTAGACCACTTCTTATTAAATTGAAAAATCAAGGCCGAAAGTGTCATGACAAATCCTTGGCCCAAAATTCTATCATCCTTTTATTTGGGACAATTTTCATTAAATCAAAATCCAATATGTCATGACAATTATTGGTCATAATGGCAAAGCTAAACAAAGCCATGGACCAAACCTTTTCAGGCTCAATCTTTCATTGTTTCAAATTTGATTTTAAAGGATTAAAAAAGTTGTAAATCAACCAGATCGCTTAGATTAATTGAAAAAGGAAAATGCCGTTGGAAACTTGAAAATCAAGCCTGACTGGGCCAAATTTTTACCTTGAAGTATTGATACTAGTATCATGCTTTACATGAAGTACAATGTTTCAACTATCTGATCACCTTGTTCAATTTGGCCCTTAGACATCTCCACTAACTCCAGCTCACGGAAACTGATACTTTTTATGACCATTGGCCTCGGAAAATTGATACTATATGCTTGAAAAAATTAGATGTCTGTAGAGATAATTGATTAAATATTCAATTAATGAGAAATTAGTACATACGAAGCTATATTATAGCTTTGGTTAAATTTCAAATCGAGAAAATTGATTTAAAATTCAATTAGAGAAACTTTACAAATGATGGATTAGAATACCAATTTTCGGTTTCAAATTTCAGAAGTTTTGGCATAGAAAATAAGTTTCTATAATATTTTACACAAATGATTCAAATACTCATCTAAACGGATTTGAATACCAATTTGGAAAGGAGTTCAATTAGAATTAAAAAGAGGGGTCTGAATCCTTTTATTTGCGGATTCGAATACTTTAGTTCAAAATTTGGCAAATTCATTTGCAACTGCTAATTTTGTTTCAAACTCCTTCATACTTTTTTCGGGTGATTCCCTTGCACTGGAATTGCAAATGGCACCAATTAAGTATCAAAAGGTCGAAACTTAATGGAAAGACAAGTTGTCGGATTAAACACCATGATTAAAGAGATGCAACTCTTGATTAAATCTCCATAAATAGAGATTATAGTTTTCCAACAAAAACAAGAAAGAAAAATATACAAGATAAGAGATATTAGATCTTATGAACTCTCCTCCCTATCATTCCTATTTAAAGCAAGTCTCTTAGACTTAGTTTACTATAAAAATCCAAGCATGCGAAAGATGATTTTGCCACTCATTAAGAAGTGTTTAATGATTCGATTTCATTAGCTCAAAGTAATTTCAAACATAGACTTTATTGTAACTTATGGCTATTCGACAAACTTATTTTGCATACCATATATGGTGGGGGCACAATAAACCTAAATGAAAGTGGCATTTGCAGCATGCCTTGAACCTATATTCTCTCCTGTTATACTTTTCATTTTACACCCATTAAATCCAAAAGCCTTAGTGGTATAATTCTCTAAATATATATATAAAAAAAAAACAATTGGGTATACTTGGCATTCAACACTCACCCTCATATCTTCAAATCCTAGTAACATAATATGGCGTTGTGTACAGTAAATAATCTTATCAAAAAATAAAGTTGATAGAAAAGAAACTTGAATGGTCTATCGTTAACAATTCAAGTTAGAAGGCATTAGGCAAGGTAGCTAACATGCAAATATTAAACTGATTATACATTCAATTGATGCCTTCTTGGTCTCTGGAACCAATTTGCTTGCATACACCTACTCATTGTTTAGCTTAAAGCTGTTTTTTTTTTTTTGGGGGGGGGGGGGGGTAACCTCAAAAGCCTTAAAAGTTATTTTGAAACCCAAGTTATCATCCGTAAGGACTTTATTGCAAGATGACAATACTTGTACTTCTTGATTAATAAATAATTTTCATTCGCCACAAAAAATAGTAATCAATTCTTCTAATTGCATTAAACAATTAGTGAAAGGGAAGCATACTAAAATATTTACGGACTTTCTCCTGATGGTTCCATCTACCAATATTACTTACCCTCGATACATATTTGTTGTGAAATGAAGCTAAATAAATGTAGCAAGCTATTCTATTTATGAATGAGCTTGGGAAACTTCACCTTTCTCACCAAGTTGGGTCTCTTCTTCCGAAATTCTGGAAGATGCTTCCATCTTCAATCCCTGTATGTTGTTTAATTGAGGGATAATTGGAGGCTTTATTCTTCGTGTAACTGTCATCTTCAGCCCTTGCGTTGTGTGGATAGTTGCTCCAGTAGTCATCTCCACCTGCACACAGATTTGATTGATATTTTATAACGTATATCTACTTTCCTTTTTGAATTACTACAGTTTTATGAGATATCACACCCATACCCAAATCATAATTATCGCACTCTGAAATAAAAACAGATCACATTTTGGCTAAGTACTGGTATTTCAGCTTCAAAAATTGCTGAGAATATACTTAAGTCCAATACATAGCTTTTGCATGGAGTATTATATGTAAGTTGTTTCAAGATGCAGGTAGTCAACAGTTCTTATTCTATTAAGCCAATATTGATGATGTCAAAGAGTGAACTCTATGAAAAAGTCTCAGGTTTTTCGGATTCTGTATCCACTTTCATAAAATAAATAAATAAATAAATAAATAAATAAAGAACAATGTCACACTATAGTATAAATATCATCATCACTATCGGTATTGATGTGGTAATTCAACTATATTGATGCAGGAGCAACAAAGTCAACATTTCGAGTTCGTCGGCACAAAACAGGAGGGATTATGCCAGAAAGTCATTAATTTATTCACCAAAGGAATATTTTCATATATTTTTTAAAACTTATGGAGGGGCATTTTGCGAAGTGTATCTTAGACTTGGCATAACAATGAATTTCTTCTTTTTGAAGAGAAGCTATGGGTTTCGGAACTGCTAAGTTTGAGAGCCGGCTACAGTTTCCATCATTCAAATATTGCTACTGGTTCTCTTGTTGGTTGAGCAAAAGTACGATCTATTACTCTCCAGCCTGTTTCTTTCTTGAAAATTTTTATATTTACACATAAAAATTGTTGAGATGATCAGAATGCACAAGAAAGTTTACTTACCGGAGGAGCTCCCGGTGCCATTTGGAAGTTAAATCGTCGAACAAGCATTGCAACTGCTACAACAGTCTGCAGATCAAAGCAACTACGCTTCAGGTTTTACAATACCAATCATACCGGCCAGAAGTTGTCATATTTCAACTAGAGCAAATAAGTATGGAACTCAATACAAAATTAGCAACTACCAAGTTTTGATACAGTGTACTGATTGAAAATTATTCATACGTATCTTTTGATAAAAATACCTCAAAAGATGCAAACATGTCTCCAACACATTTCCGGGGTCCTCCACCAAAGGGCAAGTAACTGAGTGAGACGAGCAGCAGTATCAGTGATTTTTAATTGAAGGAAAAATATGACAGTAGCTGAAACGAAGGGTTAATAACTAATTGAGACAACATATTAGCCAATACCTTACCTTAACTAAATAGTCCTGTGATCTATGCTAATTTTGCATCAAATGGTGATCATAGGGTTATTAAGGTGGAAATCACTTGGGCAATAGAATGGGTTTTGTCCCCGTTAAAGTTCTTGATAAAACTAGCAAATGCTTCATGATTACATAAAAACCAGAGGAAATAACTGGCCTAGAGCTGAAAGCTCCTAAATACCATATTTAATTATATAAACTATACCATACCCTCCCCGTAGTTAAACCTTGCCTCCTTTCTAATAGAAAATGTGACATCCAGAGATTTATACTTTACCTTTGATTTACGGGATGCGTCACACACACATTTAGGCAAACACATATATGTACTAATGTAAGAATTTTGATAAACTAATTAAATTTTTATATTAAGATATTTCAGTTCTACGATTAAGGAATCAGTCCTCAAATACAGTGCTAATAAAGCCACCCCAGAATTTCAGGACACGATTTTCAGTTCTACAAATTGCACCTCAAAATTTTGATAAACTAGAATTACTAGAAATCAGAAGAAATTCATTGCCACCTAATATTATAAACATAATTGATGAAATAAACAAACATTGTATATATTTGTTACCAGAAATTTTGGTTTGTTTCATTAGGATTCGGTCCATCTAAAGGCCATCTTTCAGGATTGAACTTCTCTGCATCTTGCCACAGACTTGGACTACGATGCAGATTCCAAACAGAGATAAAAATGTCTTCACCCCTAAATGCAAAATATATGAAAAAGTTAAGAATTCAGAAAAATTACGTGGGGTAAAGTCAACATATCATAGCACTTTCACATAAAGCTCTTGATGAAGCAACAATAAACAAATAAAAGATATCCATATCAGCAAAAAACAGTTACCACAAAGTTGCCCACCCCCCACATGCTTTCTAGAAAAAGCACAGAGATAGAAACAAATATTTGTCACAGATGATGATAAAAAAGGAAAGTGCCAGTCTAGAATGACAGCTTCTAAAATCAAATGATAAACAAGTCCAAATGATCAGAAGATGTTTTAATATTCCAATATCATTTTGAAAATCTTGCAACAAACTTATAGATATACAAGAATATTTATTCATATGTCCAATTTTTTTTAGCCAAACCGGTGATAATCAGGTAATAAATATTGCTAAAATCCATTTAATCTATGCATACAAATTTTATAGTTATTGATTTGCCAAACAACCAAATTTTCTCCTATTAATAAGATATTAATAGAGAGAGAGAGAGAGAGAGAGAGGTCAAGAAAGTGATTTTGCAAGAAGATAATTTTGAATGGTGTGTGCTAACCATCCAATAGAATGGTAATGATATTGATTTTAGGGTTGGACCTTTTTATTGGGTACTTTCCAAGCACATCATTCTCAAGAGAACGTCGAATTAAGACTGGTGGCTGTGGGTAGAGCCTCAAAGACTGCACAAAAAGTAGACAGAATCATATCTATTTTAGGTGCATTAAGGCAAAATATTTGATGAAACATGAAATGGAATAGAACTATCTCTTACTTCATTAATAACTCGAGTTGTGTACTTGAGTTTCTTCATGTCGTCTATTGTTGGAAATCGATCTCCTAGAACGGAGTCAACCTGGGAAGTTTATGCAAAAATAAATAAGCCAATGAGACTGTGAGATGGGTTGCATAAATTGAAAGCTTAGATTATAATACCAGTATTGCACGAATAGTTTAACAATACCTCATCCTGGAGCGTGGATACAACACTAGGTTCCTGCAACCAGCAGAGAAAAAGAACTAAGTGAGAACTTGAAATGAGTTGTCAGTCGACCATGATATTTGTTTTACATCTGCGAGAATAATGACTCATATGAGGGAGATCCTCTCCCCTGAAACAACCATCAATTAGCAACATTTCAAAAGCAATCCTGCAGGCATAACTCAAAAGCAATCCTGCAGGCATAACTCAAAAGCTTACAATTTATTACTAAACCAAGCAATCTTGGAATAGGTTAGATGGTATATTATTTATTCAAATTGTACAACCAACCACTAATACAAGGGATAGGTATCAAAGATTGCTGCATAATCAGTTCTTATACAAAGTGACATCAATGAGAAATGAATGAGAAAACAAACGTGCATTATTCATATAGAATATTGTCATATGCTTTTCCTGCTATAGGAGTATGACTTGAATTTAATTTCTTTCATGAGTCAAGATGTAGCGAAACAATTATTGTATTCTTATTACTCTAATGATCTCCAAAAAATTAGAGTGCTTCAAAATGATACGTTTATTGGAACAAGGCTTCTCTGCAGTGAATATTGAGCAGCAGATCAAATCGGGTAAATCTTTATGTCTGTGTTGTTTGATTATTGCTGCCTTAATTCTTTGGCACAGAAATCCATATTTTATATAAATTTATTTTTCTTAAAGCTGTTAAAGGAAGTATTTATCGATAGATGTCCAAAAATTAGTACCAAAAGTTTTTTATATGTGCGGACCACAAACAAGAACAAGTAAAAAATCACAACACAGAGAAGTAGCTCCCTTTTTCTCGAAGAACTAATCTTTGAATTACCTTTGATAAAAGATAGAAGGTCCATGTCAAAACAGCCGCTGATGTTTCATGCCCAGCAATAAGCATTGTCATTAAATCATCACGGAGTTGCTTACTAGAAACCTGCAAAAGGATTCCAAGGAAACGTTTTAACTCATGAGCAGCTAATCCACACATTTGATAACTATTAATACATACATCATCTCCCGAAGCCAGCAGAAAGTGGAGAATACTAGGATCTTGTTCATTCATGTACTCATCATGAAACTGTAGCTTCTCTTCTTCTACCATCCTCTGAAAGTTGCAGATTTTGAATTTAAAGAAAAAAAAATGTTTAATCAAGTCAGTGAAAAGATTAGTAGCCATGAGATACAGATACCAATACATAAACCATACAACAACCAAACAACTAGACTAAACCACAAACAAAAATTTTTAGCTTGCACTGGTATATTAGAAAGGAGAAGAGTACCAAATTAAGAAAAATTCCAGATCCTAGCATACATAAGTCAACTGAGAATGAATTCCAGATAAATTTGTAGCAAATTTCACACTGTTTAAACAATACATGCTAGTGTAATAATAAATGACAAATTCTCTCAAATTCAAAGACTAAGCTTCTGTCATTGGCCCATTGACAAAGAGAACCATGAAACGAAAGCCGAGACCTATTCAGCGGTTGTCATCAGCCTTAGGGATTGTACTCATTTAGCTCCATGCTTACTACTCGGGTCCAGAAAAAAAAAACCAACCAACCATTCCACTAACTTTTTCATATGACTTGTTTAATATCAACATGCAACAATGCCAAGAATGGCTCATTTAGAGATAGTTTCAGACATTCCCTATCTAAATGTGAAGATATATCCCAATGCTTGGTATAACTGCATAAATTTATGTATGCACCATATTCAGCGTTTGATACATCATGCTAAATGTTTCCACACGCACACAAATCATTCGATGTATGCAGTGATTATAGAGGACATAAAGGTAGAGCATAATATTATCTCACTACATTTACTGATAACTTTTTACCTTGCATGTCGCAATCAGATCGTCTAGCACATCATTAATCAATTTGAGCGCTTCTGAAACCTTCCTTTGTCGTGGTGAAATGTCTTTCCAAATAGGGATTTCCCAGGTTGGAATAGGGGAGACACTTCGATCTTCCGCTTCCCGCAAAACACTGTAAACAGCCTGTCCCAGCCAAAATACAGACAAATATTTTAGATGGTTTTAACAAAAGTGTAAATGAAAATCAGCGGCAACAGCATAACAAAAGTGCCAGCCAAAATGTAGATAAGAAAAGAATATACCTCAACTATGCCAGTATCATTTGTTAATGAATCAAAATCATAATTAAATACTGCCTTGCCAATAATGTCCAACGTCAACCTGGAGAAAAGTGATTCCATTTCTACATCTTCCCCATCAGTTGCAGCTTCATCTAGTTTCTGGCAAAGCCTATCGGTAGCTAGTCCAAATAGGCTAATCATAGCTGCTACATACTAAAAAATTGAAAAATAAAGAGTAAAACAACAATAACTGGCTGAGTTAAAATAATATTTAAAAAGTACACCGCCTAACTAACGATTTTGGCTGGTGTTTCAATCAAGTTTTAACGAATAGTTCTCCTAATTAATCACTATTTTTGGACTGCATTTTGCTGTTAGTAGTTCCGTGTACTAATTTAAATCATTTTTATGGCTATCTCAAAACCCCTTAGTTCCTCCAAGTCTTTTTCGGACTACATTAATCACTCTTAAGTCATTTATATGATTATGTGGAACCCCCCTTAGAAACCCTTTATCTTCCTTTTTTATGCAAGTCAGCATGCTTATATTCTTTTTACAAACTATGCCTCTTAACTTCTAACAACTCTGAAATTTCGATACATGGTTCAATCACACACTAGAAGACAATAACGTGCTTAGAAGAGAAACGGCATAGCATATAAGTTCTCATTTTAATGAATCAAATCTAATCAAATCAAAAGTCATATTATTAAAATACCTTTAGATGCAGCGCTGGGACTATAGCACGCCTTCTAATGCGCCATATCTCACCATCGGCTGGGATGAGTCCCGTCCCCATGACAAATTCCAAAATCTCTGCTAAGATACCCTACAAATTAAAGAGAACAAAAGATGAGATGAATAATAAAGCAATATTAGCCTATCCAATACACAGGAAAATCCAACAAGTATAATATGGTTTACCTTTGAATAAGACTTCGAGTTATCCCTCAATATGTGCTTAGCAATGGAAGGATCAGAAACAATCAAAAATGACTGCAGCAATATCCGCAAATGTATCAGCAGGAAGTCCATAATTATCTCAGACAACACCATCTATTAAAACTTTAAGCTGAAAAGAAAAAAGACAAGCAAACCTTTGGTCCAAAGGTTAGCCTGAAAATCCCACCATAAATGAGATAAAGCTCATACAAAGGGATGAAGAAGGCCTCACTACGGACGGCCTTAATTGTCCCTTTTGCCTCGGGAATCTTGGGATAATCTTCACCATCATCAACCCATTTAAATAAGATTTCAAGAACCTGACCCGGCACACCTAGTTTCGATAAACCATTCCTCAATAGAGAAGGAAAACTTGTCCCCAGGAACAAAAAAGACATAAAACAAGTAAATTAGCAGAAATTATTATGATATAAAGAAATACAAAATCTCAAAATAGACTAATATATATATATATATATATAGAACATTCACCAACATAAACATAATTAAGCCAATGCAAACATGACATGGAAGATAACAAAAGAATTTAAGGAAATGAAAAATCAGAAAATAGACTAAAAAGAATATATAGCATTCACCAACACAAATATAATTAAGCCAATCCAAGATTATTCTCACAACAATTAATTGAAAAATTAAGGGGTAAAAGTCAAGAACACTTTTTTTGATGAAAAATAAAAGATACCCAAAAGATTATTAAGCATCAAATTCGCAATTAAAGGGTAAAAAAATAAAAGAAAAATTGCAAAAAGAAAAAAGAAGCAAATACCTAGATTTCTGGACGGTGAATTCTCCGGAGGCAATCCTATCAGACAACTGAGCCCGGCGTTTCTCTTCAAGTAAGCGTTCCACACTTTTAACACCATTGTCAACTGAGTCGGGCTCTCTCCCATTAGAAGATGATCCACATTTTATGATTCCAAACTTTGACGTGCCTGAAAAATGCCATAAAACAATCAAAATTCAACTAAAAAAATTACACTTAAAAAAAAAAACAGAAAATGGAGAATTCCAAAGTTTAAACATGCCATAAGGTTTGAAATGAAAAAGAGTGGATTTGGGATTGGTTAAACGAAGGTGAAGAAGAGGAAATGCAGGAGTGGCAGCCATATTTTATTAGGCTGGCAATGGAATTTTTAGTGAAAGGTAAATATGGATTTATAAGAAACTAAAAAGAAAAAAGTGAAAATGAAAATGACGATGAAAGTTAAGATAACGAATGGAAGTGAAAGGTGGCGGGACCTCCAACTCTCAAAGTATCAACCGCAAAAATACAGTAAGTGAGCACTGGGGAATCTTTCAGCATTGGATAACGTCAGATACCATCCATCAAATCAACATCTTTTTAATCCAACGACTGCACTGTTTGTAATTTATTTTGTAGCATGTATTGAATTGCTAAGTCTCAATCTACATCTAACACTATTTAAATTTATTTAATTTAATTATCATATTTTATATTTTATTTATATAAATTTTATATATTAAATTTTAAATAAATTAAAAATATTTAATTATTTATTTAATATAAAAAATTATTGATCATTAAATATATATTAAAAAATTATATTTTTAATAGATATGATAGATATACTTAAGTAATTCAAAATTTTATATGCATAACGAATATAATTATATTACTGAATCTAATTTTTAATTTGTTAAAAAATTAATAGTATAAAAAATTTTATAAAATTATGTAAAACTAAATTAATTTTACCCTAGTATAAAGTGATCCCTCCAAGATATATATATTTACTTTAAAAAGGGCTCCACTTACAGTTGCCGTAACATGATCGGGATACGAATCTTGAACAGTTGGACTTAAAAGGTGGGTGTACCCTCGTTCATATATATATATATATCATTATTTTTTTATTTTGGTGGCCATATCAATATTATTTTTTCCTTTTTTTAGGGGATCGAGTCACCGAGATGAATTGCTCATTCGACTTAACCCTAAACATTTGTTAAGAAATGATCATTTATTTTGAAGTAGCTAAAGAAGAAGAAAATTTGTGACCAATCATAAATTACCACGTGTAAATTAAAATTTTTTTTAATTAAGAAATTATCAATTAAATTTTACATCACTATATATGAAATGACATCATAAATAGGTATTTATATCTAATTAGATTAAATTAAATTAGAGATAAATAAAAGAATTTTATCTCTAATTAAATTAAAATTAGTTTAGAGATAAATAAAATTGTTTTATCTCTAATCAAATTAAAATCAATTTAGAAAAAAATAAAAGAGTTTTATCTCTAATTAAATTAAATTAACTATGAGATAATTCCTCGAGATAAATTTATTAAAGAAGTTATATTCTTTAAGAACTCTTTTCTACGTAGCTCATTGGCACTATAAAAAGAGGTCTTCACCAAAGCCATTCAACATAATTCACAAGCTTAAAGAGAAGAAGCAGATTTTGAAGATTCAACTTCTCTCGAAGCCTCAAGAAGTTTTCTTTCCAAAACATGAAGAACACGGCTCTCGCTTTTCAAGAAATTATTCTCCGATCCTATTCCGGTGACAGAAATGAGGTGAATTCCATTTTTCAAGATCAAGTCTACGAGACCCTTGAAGCGGACTTTATGGATTCAAGATTAAGTTTGAAGACCCTTGGATCGACTTTTTTATTGAAGAAAAGAATCAAAGGATTTTTTATTTTAAAGAATATCCAGAGATTAACTCAAGTCTGATAAATAAAGTTGATTTATTTATCTCAAATTTTTTGCGTCATTTTCGACACGAAATTTGTGTGTGCAAATTTCTAGTGCACCTAGTGGGATGATCTCTGCCATTCATCTTTTTTATTAAAAATTCAAGTTACCAAGTTACAATGGCTCCCAAGAATAACTTTGTCAACAAATTAACTCTCAAACCTGCTCGAGTTGATTTTGCATTCTACCTTGATTCATCAACATGCATTGATATCCGTATAGCACTAAGGTGAAGACCAAACATCTTTCTGAACTTTATGATCAGATTTCTCCAATGCTTAAGCAAAATCCATTTTTTGAGACTTCTTCAGGTCAAGACTTACAAGAAGTTCATGTTGAACAACTTGATTTTGGATCAAGTTCAAATCACCAAAAATCATCTAAGAAGCAAGAGAGTTGCTCAGGCAGTAGCTTCAAAAGACTATCTTCTCCAAAATCAAACTTTGGAGTCATGAATGTTATGACAACTAGCACCACATCACTTAAAGAACAAGTTGCAAGTTTGGCAAAGTATGTCGAGACTCTCGTAGTAATATCAGATAAAAAAATGAACAGATTGCCTTATTGATGGATAGGGTGGCTATTTTCACTAGAGAAAAATCAATGGCCTCAGGTGAAAATAGCCAATCAAACCTTTAAAATGATGTTAAAAACTCTAATACTGAAGATGCTATGAAGTCAAAGCAAATGATTAGTGAAGTGGTTGCAACAAGTCAACTTAAAGATCTTATCAAAAAAGATATTAAAGATCAAGTTAACAGCATCACTCAACCATCATACATATATACAAAGCCATACGCTCCAAGAATTGATTGTTTAAGGATGCCTGAAAATTACCAACCTTCAAAGTTTTAGCAATTCGATGGAAAAGGAAATCTACGCCATCATGTTATGCATTTCATGGAGACTTGTAATAATGCTGGAACCTATGGAGATCTTATCGTAAAACAATTCATCCAATCCGTGAATGGTAATACTTTTGGTTGGTATATCGATCTTGAACCTAAAACGATTGATAGCTGGGAACAACTTGAACAAGAATTTCTCAATCGGTCTTACAACACTTATCACATCATCAACATGATCGAGCTTACTAGCTCATGCCAATAGAAGGATAAACCGATAATTGATTACATCCATAAATGAAGGAATTTGAGCCTTAATTGTAAAGAAAGATTTTTAGAGTCCTCTGTGCTTGACATGTGTATACAAACCATGAACTGAGGCTTACGCTACATTCTTCAAGGCATCAAACCTAAGACCTTTGAAGAGCTAGCTACTCATACTTATGACATGGAACTAAGTATGTCATATTCTAGAAATCAAGAGCCTCTTATGCAAGAGTCGAAAAAGGGTAAAAAAAGTAAGACACTTGAAATGGGGTCAAAACCTTTGCCAATAAAGGAGAAAGCAAACAATCCATGGCTGTGGATACAAAACCTCTTAAAATCTCTTCTAAGTCAAAACGAGCTCAAGAAGCAAAACCTATGCTTGCCTAAAACAAAGGCAAAGCGAAAGTCACCTTAAAGGAAAGGCAAGAAAATAAGTACCTTTTCTTTGATTCTGATGTTGCTAGTATATTTAAAAAACTTTTAAAGATTAAGTTGATTCAGTTGCTAGAGATAAAGGGCTTGAATAAGCTAATAAAGTTGATAATCCTAACTATTGCAAATATCATCGACTAGTTAGCCACCCCATGGAAAAATGTTTTGTCTTGAAAGACAAAATCATGGCAATTTATGAAGAAGGAAAGATTGAATTTGGAGAAAAAATAATGTCAACGAACATAACCTCAATCACTTTGGTTTCTTATTCTAATTTCTTGGATAAAATCATAAAAGTTTGGCTCTTTTTATCCCATTAGACTCCGTTCAAACACAAGTACAATGGTGGATCTCCTAGAGAATTGGGGCAATCATCTACGACAGGAAGCAAATGAGGATGAAAATGGCTGGACATTAGTTGCATGTCAAAAATGTAGAAAACAAAATCCTCTTAAGCCTATGAAGGTCCCAATAAGTGCTAAGATGATCGAATGGTAATGTAAAGTTCCAAAGCCCAAAATGCTCCAAATAAAAACAGAGTCATCTAAGTATAAAAATTTGACTTGGAAAAGGTCACAAAAGCCAGTCACTTTAAATGAATACATGCTAATCCAATTTAGAAATAAAGATTTCTCTTTATGACTTTTTACAATATTGATGGTAATAAAGAATTTGAAGATAAAGATAACATGTATACAATCGCGATTGGAGTAAGAGATCATTCTTGTGGCTCAAGTATTAACTTTTCTGATGAAGATCTACTGTTGGGATCCACTCCTCATAATTAACCATTGTTCATTGTAGAATTTGCTTGTGAACAAAAGATCAATAAGATTTTAATGGATGATGGTTCCACAATTAATATACTCTCTTTAAAGATAATGAAAGAATTGGAAGTTCCTTAGATGAAATATTGCAAAGTCGTCTGATGATTCAAGGATTCAACCAAAAGGGCAAAGAGCTCTTGAAAAACTTAAACTTAAACTTTTGATTAGAAATATGGAGTCCCATCCATTTTTTCATGTGATTGATGCCAAAACAAGATACAATATGTTGTTAGGAATACTATGGATACATCAAAATGGTATGGTTTCCTCCACTATTCATCAATGCTTCAAGTATTGCAGAAGTGGTCAAGTCAAGACGATTGTTGCTGATGCCAAACCATTTACCTCAACCGAGGCTTATTTTGCTGATGCTAAGTTTTATGTGGAGTGCATTTTCATTGAAGAAGTAATGACTACTTCTATGAAAGAATTGAAGCAAAAATAAAAGGACTTAGTTTCTTCAACCAACGAAGATAAAATTAGCCAGGGTTTAAAGAATTTAACTCTTCCCTTTACTAACTCGTAAAAATGAACAATTCTTAATTTTAGGTTAATAGAGCAACCTCTCTTCAAACATCAAGATTTTCCATCCCATAGAGCTAGAAACTTTGATCCTATGCCTATAGACTATTTGTTAAAGCTAGATATAAACAAGAGAATGTTGTTAAATCGGCAGAAGAACCTAGCAATGTAAAGTCAAAAAGTCCAATCGAGGTTTTTCAAGTCTAGTAAAAGAAGAAAATGATCATAACGAAATGTACAGAAAGGGACTTAGATTTTCTCTATTAAAATTAAAGATTCATAAACAAACTTTAGGATATATAAATGTGGAAGAAATTCTTGAGGAGCAAAAAGATTCAATAGAGCTACAGAAACCTTTAGTGTTTAGTCATTTGGGAACATAGTCAACATATTTCTCAGTGTTTGGCCGTTTGAGCATTCAATCACCTCGAAGGTCAGTGTTTAAATGGATAGGGCTAAAATCTAACGAAGCTTCTATCAGTGAGTCGATACCTATTCATGCAAGCTGAGAAGTCTAAACTTCAAAAAAGACAACCAAAGTAAAAAAAAATATATTAACCTTTAATGAATCAAGGGATTTCATAGCAAAATTATTTCTCAAATGAAAAGACAAAGCGAGTGGAAAGTAACTACTGGTGATGTCTTGAAGGCTAAAAAGCACACAGTGGTGATAACTAAGTAGGTTATGTCTTTCCAAAAAAAAAAAGCTTTAAGTAATGGAAATAATTGCTTCACATCATCTATCCACAAAATAAGTTGATGAAGAACCACAAGAAGAAGATGACTTAAGAAACCTCTTCATCATTTGAAGAAGGAAATCAGGCTACCATTAATGAGCTAAATGAGGTTAACATTGGCACTAGTGAAGATTCAAGTCTAATCTTTATCAATACTTGTATGTCTCTAAAAAAAAAGGTTTATCTTGACCTTTTGATTGAGTATACAGATGTTTTTGCTTGAACTTACAAAGAAATACTAAGACTTCATCCAAAAATAGCTGTGCATCATCTGGGTGTCAAAAAGACTATCACACTTATCAAACAAGCTCAATGATGTTTTTATCATGACTTAATTTTGTAAATTGAAGCTAAAGTGAACAACTTATTGAAGCCAGCTTTATTAGAGAAGTAAAGTACCCTACTTGAATATCGAACATTGTCCTAGTAAGAAAGAAAAATGACCAACTTTGAATTTGCGTGGACTTTTGGGATTTAAACAATGCTTGCCCAAAAAATGATTTTCCCTTTTCTCTAACTAAGATAATGGTGGATGCTACAACTAGTCCTGAGACTTTGTCTTTTATGGATGGGTCATTTGGTTATAATTATATTCACATGGCCCCAAAAGATGAAAAACTTACTGCATTTCGAACTCCAAAAGGAGTATATTATTATAAAGTTATGCCTTTTAGGTTAAAAAATGCTGGTGCTACATATCAAAGAGTAATGCAAATATCTTTGATGATATGCTTCACAAAAATATCGAATGCTATGTGGATGACTTAGTTATAAAGTTGAAAAAAAAAGGTAGATCATCTTATTGATCTTCGTCAAGTGTTCGAAAGATTAAGCAGGTACCACTTAAAGATGAATCCTTTAAGGTGTGCTTTTGGCGTGTCTTTAAGCAAGTTTTTAGGGTTGATTATATGACATCATAGAATTAAGATTGATCAATCAAAGATAGATACATCTTGAAAATGCCAAAACCACGTAATCTTTAGCAGCTCAAAAGTTTGCAAGGGAGATTAGCATATATTCGACACTTCATATCAAACTCGACAGGTTAATGTCAACCATTCAATCTACTGATAAAAAAAGATGTTCTTTTTATTTGGGATGAAGCTTTTAGTAATGCTTTTGAAAGCATTAAGGCTTATTTGCTATGGCCACCTATTTTAAAAGCACCCATACAAGGAAAACCTTTGATCCTTTATATTGCTGCACAAGAACGTTCTTTAAGAGTAATGTTGGCACAAAAAAATGATGAAGGAAAAGAAAATGCACTCTACTATCTTAGTAAAACTCTTAATGGTACTTACTTAAATTATTCTCCTATTAAAAAGACTTATTTGGCATTAATGTTCGCTATTAAAAAGTTGAGGCATTATAAGCTTACTCTGTTCATTTGATATCTTGGGTAGATCCTTTAAAGTATCTTATGTCCAAGGCTATACTTAGTGGAAGATTGGAAAAATGGGCTCTCTTGCTACAAGAGTTTGATATCACTTATATTCCATAAAAGGCTGTTAAGGGATAAGCATTAGCTGATTTTCTTGCAAACCATCCTACTCTAGATGATTGAAAATTCTTTAAAGATCTTTTTGGTAAGGATGTTTTTGTTATCAAAATTCCCAGGCCATGGAAGTTGTTCTTTGATGGGATGGCACAGCAAGATGAAGCTAGAGTAGGTATTGTCTTTGTTATAGCAAAAGGTGAAGTGTTGCCTTGGCATTCACTCTCATTAAAAATTGTTCTAACAATGGAGCAGAATACCGAGCTCTAATCATTGGACTAGAAATGGCAATGGACATGAAAATTACTCAACTTAAAGTGTATAGAGATTTTAAATTGGTCATCAACCAACTTCTTTCACTTTATGAAGTGAAGAAACTGGAGTTTTTACCATATGTCAACCATGTGAAGAAACTCTTAGAATGGTTTGACAACGTGAACTTAGAGCATATGCCAAGAAAAGAAAATAGGCAAGTTGATTCTCTATCAAATTTGGCATCATCTCTTGCATCACCAAGTGTCGAAGTAAAGGTTCTTTGTGTAAACGGTGGGTTTTACCATTGTTACTATCTCTGAAAAAAAGGATATGGAATCCAACATTGTTTTAATTTATAAAATGGAGAAAAAAGATTAAAGGCAATTGTTGATTGATTATCTAGAGTGTGGTAAATTACCTAGTGATCCAAAGCATAAAGCAGAAGTGAAACGTTGAGCTCTTGGATTTATTTACTTCAAGGTTACATTTTATCGTTGCTCTTTTGATGAAGTCTTTCTTCGATGTTTAGGAGAAGATGAAGCATCCAAAGCTTTACAAGAAGCTCATTCTGAAGTTTATGATGCATATCAATCCAGAGTTAAGTTGCATTTTCAAATAAAAAAGATAGGATACTATTGGCCTACAATGGTAAAAGATAGCATAGACTACGCCAAAAAGTGTCAAGCTGGTTAGTTTAATGCTAACTTCATCCATTAACGTCCTGAGCCATTACATGCAATAGTCACATCTTAACTATTTAATGGTTAGGGACTTGACTTAGTAGGACTATTACCTAAGAGTTTGATGGGGCATATGTATATACTTGTAGCTACCGATTACTTTTCAATGTGGGTAAAAGTGGCTCCTTACAAAGAAATGAAGAAAGAAAATGTTGCAACTTTAAGTCTTACTAATATCATTTATCGGTATGGTATTCCACGATATATCATGACTAATAATGGGAAAAAGTTTGACATGAGCAAATTATATGCATACTTTGACATCAAGCAATATCATTCTTCAATGTACCATGCTCCGATAAGTAGAGCAGCGGAAGCTTTTAACAAAACTTTATGCAAACTTTTCAAAAAAGTGGTTAATTGTTCAAAGAAAGATTAGCATGAAAGGATGGAAGAAGCTTGTGGGCTTGTCGTACTATATATCCCATACCAACTTAAGCTATTCCATATGCACTTATTTATGGTGTAGAAGTTGTTCTACAACTTGAGCAACAAATTTCATCATTAAGTATTGCAATCCAAGAAGGTCTATCTAATGAAAAAAAATATGCACCTATGTTTGGAGGAATTAGAAGCCTTGGATGAGAAAATGTTAGAAGTACAACAACACTTGGAGTACTATCAAGCTCCCAAAGCTTTTAACAAGAAAGTTAAGCCGCAGTCATTTCAAGTTAGAGACTTAGTCCTTGCTATGAGAAGACCCCTAAATACCACACATTGCATAGGTAACAAGTTACTTTCAAAATGGGATGGACCATATGTTGTTCGAGAAGTTTATACCAATGGTGCATACAAGATTATTGATCAAGATAGTGTCAATGTTGGACCAATCAATGGCAATTTTTTAAAATGATACTATGCTTAAAACATGATGCTCCTAAGCACAAGCTTAAACTGCAGATTAAAAAAAGGAAAAATGCTCGCCAAGTTGAAAATCTCTTTTAAGACAACTTACGCAAAAGTTAGAGCACCAAAAAAACTAATGAACTACGTTATGTCTTAATCCTTTAAAGGTATGTCGGCAGCTTGGTTTCATTACCAAGTTCAGTCTACAACAATAAAAAACTAAAAAATAAATAAATAATAAATAAATAAGTTCAAGTTGGTTTATACCTATCGAATATCGATAAAGAAAGGTAATCCATTTGTCTTCATCTTCTTTGAAAAGAATGACAAGATAATTTTGGCAGACTTTGAAGTATAACATGATGACTCTAAAAGACAAGAATGTGTTATAGTAAATAAAGACTAAAAAAATTCTTTGTTTATTTTAAAATAGTGCATGGTTCCTTGATGTAAGTGATGCATATTAACATGCATGATATTTGTTAGATTTAATAGACAAGTGGCACATGAAAAGAATGAAATATGTAATGCATAAGATTTGCTTATGGCTAAAAGTTTGAAAAACCAATCATGAAGTCCCACTGCCGAGTGCCTTTTAGGGTAATACGAATGTATATACATGGATATTACTATAAGCACCAATGTTTCTTTGTTATTTACTAACCAAAAAGTAAAGCTTACAAAGTTATCAATAAGCATATCTTGTATGCATCCTATTTGGTCCATGGTCTTGCTCAATCTAACATAAAGGAATGGTAATAAATGTGCAACTGTAGCTGGTTTCATGTTCACATAGAGGTTTATCATCCTTGGAATCAAGCCAACTTTAAGAATAATAGATCAGATCATATTATATAAGAAGACACCTACACCCCACAATCAGTGATTAAGAATGCAAAACCAGATTGTGATAAGCAAAAAATTACAGTAAAAACTTATTTGAAGGTGGCGACTCCTTGTAAATGTATAATGATGCATAAATAGCATCATATATACTAGTCGTCATCCTTGTCGTGATCATAAATATATAATGATACATAAACCTCATATATACTAGCTATCATACTTATCTTGATCATAAAGGTATAATGATGTCAATGGAATCACATATGCTGGCAGTTTTCCTTGTTCCAAGGCATGTAAAACATGGTCAAATTTGTGGTCTTGACATGAAGTTTGTCCTTAAGCATGTCAAACCTAATTGGATTTATGGTCTTAACATAAAGATTATTGTCGACATCTTGCCTTTGGAAAATATTGTGAGGCCTAGGAAAGCTTTATTAACTAATCCTTAAAAAAAAATCCAAGTTAATTTATACTATCTTATTTTGACTTATCTATAAGAAGATCTAGTAGTTTTGTAAAATCTTTATCTATTTTAGGAGAGGATACGATAGTCTTTGTGATACGTGTGAACGTAAGGAAAAAGGATGCATCACTAATAAAATAATATGTTCCAAAATCCATAATGACATTAAATACTTTGGTATATTATTATTATTATTATTATTATTATTATTATTATTACATGGATAATAGGAATGTATGGCTAGTATGTTACTTCACATGACTTCTTTGATGAAAAAAAATCAAGATTATGGTGGCAAGGTGTCAACATGCATGGCTTTAAATCAAATTAATACATGCAACAAGCTTTCACGTGGGATGCATTTGCGTTAATGGCCAACAGAAGGAAAGCATCAAGTAGGTCGAATATCAAGCATTTAAAATTCAACTTACTCTTGGTTGGCCTCTTTACCTAGCATTCAATGGCACAGGCAAGAAATATTCACGACATCATTTATGATATGCAACTTCGTTGCTGTTGTTTTAGATGTCGTTATGGCCTGCATCATCTTGCTTTAGTGGGAGGGTTGATTTGAGATTGCCACTCAAACTTTCTTAAAGTGTTTGTTTTTTCTTTTTTTTGCTTGCATGAAAGTTTAGATGAACAAAAACTTAAGTAGCCTAATACTAGTCTGTTGATTCTTTTCAAAATTTGAGAAAGCCAAGAACCATGGGTGCTTTATATATTGGTTTGAATCCTCGTTTAAGGTTGGATTTTAAATCCCTCTTGGACTAGAGGTATATAATTCTTGAGAAGCCATATTATGATTGAAACAAATTACAATGATATCTTTCAAGGCAATTTGGAAAGCCAATTTCCTGCAAACTTTCAAGGAGGCTTGGATTTTTTATGATGAACAATGCATGACTGGTGTAAGTTTCCATATATTATAGGCCCAAACTAAATTTTCATAGCTAAACCTATTTTGAATCAACAATTATTTTAATGTGTACATGGGCCAACTAATTTAACAGATGTATGTGGACCATAATAGGCATAAGGCAAATTATTTTAACAAGCTGGTCCACTTTCTTCTATGGGGCCATATGAAGTCTTATTCTACGTGGGCCACGAATGAATCATTCTAAATTTTGTCTTTGGTTCGTTGTTTGTCTCGATAAAAAAATAAATAATTCTTGATTTTTGCATAAGAAAAAAAATTAATGCATCAATTCTTTATAAAAAGGTTATGGAATTTTGCAATCATTTTCAAGACAATGCAGCAAAGATGTTGATAGATTTTGACATATAAAACAAATTAAATTTTAAGACTTGTTCACTTACAACGTTCATCAAATTTGTTTAGTAACCAAGTCTTGAGGGGGCATTTGTAGAAGGAGAAAAATTTTGATCAATCATAAATTGCCACATGTAAATTAAAATTTCTTTTAATTAAGAAATTATTAATTAAATTTTGCATCACTATATGTAATCGATGACACCATATGCGATGACATCATAAATAGGTATTTATCTCTAATCAAATTAAATTAAAACAGAGATAAAAAATTATCTCTAATTAAATTAAAATTAATTTAGAGATAAATAAAATAATTTTATCTCTAATCAAATTAAAATTAATTTAGAGATAAATAAAAGAGTTTTATCTCTAATTAAATTAAAATTAATTATGAGATAATTTCTCAAAATAAATTTATTAAAGAAGTTATATTCTTCAAGAACTCTTTTCTACCTTGCTCATTGGCACTATAAAAAGGGGCCTCCACCAAAGCCATTCTACACAATTCACAAGCCTGAAGAGAAGAAACAGATTTTGAAGACTCAAGTTCTCGCAAAGTCTCAAGAAGTTTTCTCTCTAGAACGTAAAGAATAGAGCTCTCGCTCTTTAAGAAGTTGCTCTCCGATCTTGTTCTGGCGATAGAAAGCACGCGAATTTCATTTGTCAAGATTAAGTCTACAAGACCTTTGAAGCGGACCTCATAGATTCAAGATTAAGTCTGAAGACCCTTGGATCGAAGTTTTTATTGAAGAAAAGAATCAAATGATTTCTTTATTGTAAAGAATATCCAGAGATTGTAACTCAAGTCTGATAAATAAAGTTGATTTATTTGTCTCTAATTTTTTTTGTCATTTTTTACACGAAATTTGTGTGTACAGTCATCACCATTCTATTTTAGGCTAGGTTACATTGGTCAGCTATCGGAGTTCACGTTTTGAAGGTTATGAAACCCTTAAAAACAAAATTCAAGTTACACAATAATACCAGAGATCATGTGAAAGGGTTCAAAAGTTAGTTACACTCACAAGTAAGGATCGATCACTCTCATGACACTCGAAAATTAGTACCTTATTAATCATGTGTTAGTTTAAATATGATTTTTCTCCAGTTTCAATATCTAGTATTCAATTATAATTCACATATATCAAAATAAAATTTTATGAAACAAATTCATTATTCCGTTTAAGAAAATTAGGTTTTTAATATTTTTGAAAATCGAAATGTCTTTCGTACTCCATTGCAGGAGCAGAGGAACATGAATGGTTTTATCATTATCTCTTTCACATCCCACTAGAGGATCGAAGGAATACGAAAAGTTTTTATATTTAGGAAATTTGAAAAATCTAGATTTTTACATTTTTAAAAGGATATCTCATTATTAAAATAGTATGTGAAACATCTTCCATATGCTGGGAGACATTCCATGAACTATTTTAATTTAGAGATATTGCCTTGATTTTTTTAAAAATCTAGTTATAAGAAATAATAAAAATTTATCCTAAGACCCAGTTTCATTAAAACTAGACTTTAAGGACTTGGGTTTAGCTTAAGAGAACAAAATATCCCCTAAAGTATACCTTCGACATGAAAGTATCTTAGTAACTCTAAAGGACTAGGTTCTAAGGTAAAATTAGTAAAATGTCCTTGAGGTATACCTTCCACATAAAAGTATCTTGGTAACCTAAGGTACTCAATGACATCATAAATGAACAACCTATTCCTACTGTGTACCTTTGACATATAAGCATCCTAATGATCCAATAAGACTTGTTTCTAATATAAAATACTAAAATATCCCTAAGGTCTGCCCTTGACATGAAAGTTTCTTGGTAAGCCTATAGGAATCAATAGTATCATAAAAAGATAAACCTATCCTTATTATGCACTTTCAACATAAAAGTATCTTGATGATCATAAAGGACTTAGTTTTAAAATAAATTACTAAAATATCCCTAAGGCTTACCTTTTTACATGAACGTATCTTGGTAACCCTAAAGAACTCAACAATGATGTCGAATGACAAAATATATAGTAAATGGGTAACTGAGATATCAAAAATGGCCTAAAATAAGATTATTAATAGGTCACTAAATTTTTTAAAATTACATTTTAACCTTCAAATGGTTAAAAAAGCTAAAAATAATTCTAAAATAACCAAAATACCCTAAATGGGTTATTTGATGTGAGAAATGAACCTTTCTACTAAAATGCAAGGCTTTACCTGATGGACTCTAAACTTTTCTAATTTTCTAATTTAATCCATGCATGATTTAAAATACATAATCAAACATAAAACATATCAAAATCAACATGAAAAATTCAACAAGTATTACAAGAACCATTTGGCCAAGTACCTTTGAACTTGGGATAATTTTTTCAATTTTTACAAATAAAACCCTAAACTTTCTAAAATTACAAAAAAAACCTCCAAAAGGTTAGAAATGTATAAAACATATTTAAAAATGCCAAAATATACATGAAAACACCCCTAAGGGTCTCACCAAGCTTTAGGCCAAGCTCATATGGCCTTACAAAATTTTTACAACTTTAGCAATTTAGTCCTTGTACTTTCCATAATCATAAAATAACACAAAAAATCAAAAACTTCCCCAAATCACACATACAAGATTTGGCCAAGCTTGGAAATACCTATCCAAGGCCTCTTAAAAATTTTTGGAAAAATTATTTTTAGACCATCACAGTTTTCAAAAGTTATAAAATGGTCCAAAATGTCATAAAGCAAGAATTAAAAATTATATAAAGGCTACTAACATGTTCGACCTTCACCAACAACCAATAAAAAATTTTACAACATGTTTCATGAATATCAACATATATCCTAATATCTATCAAACTCACATCATCATCAACATGCATAAAAATCATGAAATATGAGTATATAAACAAACCTTAACAATAATCAAAACATGATAATTCCAAGGAAAATAACACAAAATCATATTCATGATTATATAACATCATTTCCATGAACAAACATATATTGTATGATAAAAATCAAATATAACAATTAAATCAAGAAACTTTGATCATGGCTTTCATGCTTAGTCTTTAAACATGGATTAAAATCCATAAGCTCAAGTAATCAATAGGCTCACTAAAATGCAAAAAAATGCATGAAATGAACAAATATCAAAGCTTTTATAAGTGAACTACCTTTAAAAGCTTTAAAACTTGAAAAAAACAATAAAGAAATTTTGGAGTTTTTTTTGTTATGAAAGCGTTAAATTTCAAGACGAACCATCCTTCCCTTATTTATAGAGGAAGGATTCGACCAAGGGATAAAAAAATCCCTTGTCTAAAATTTATTTTTTTATTAATTAATTTTGATTTCCATTTAATGGATATTTGTTAATTTAGATAAAGATTAATTAATAATGTTGTCTCTTTGTGTTAGTCATCATGGTGAGTCACATAATCTAATCTATAAGTTTCATGATGATTTAGGGAAAAAAAAAAACATAATTGGATCAAAATGAATTGGAAAGATTAAAATACAACAAATTAAAAATTATGTATTGAAGAGATGAAATTTCATATAAAAATTAATCAAATGGGAGGTTCAAATAAATATTCGTCTAAAAATTTTTGAACCAAAAGAATTAAAATGATTTTTTAGATAGAGAAAAAGTTAATTAAAAATTTTAAACTTGTAAAAATTTACAAGCAAAAATCTTTATAGATGAAAATTATATTTCATAAAAATGAACTAGAATTTTGAAAAGTTAAATCTAAGCTATTTTATTTAAATATGTGAAAATATTTAAAATTCTAAGCTCTAAATATTTCATAGAAAAATTTTACAAATAAGAAAAAATTTGTATATTGGAACAAGGATATTCAAAAAATACGTTCAAATTTATAAAAATAAATTAAGTTCAACTCAAAATATGAACTTATTAAAGTAATAAAGATGAAAACTAAAAATCTAGAACAAATTTTACCCAAAAAAAGTTCGTCAGCATGACACTGACAGTATTATGAAAAATTTAAAATTCATGAATGAATTGGATAACTTGACACCTCATAATATAAAATACCAACAAAAATTTTTTCTTGAATATTTTTTTTATTTTTCAGGGTGAGTATTGGTATAAATACTATACAAGTATTAGTAAAAGAATAGGATAGTCATCTTTCAAAATTTCAAAAAAAAATCCTAAAAAAGTTTTAAAAATAGGAAAACTTGATCATAATGTAAAAACAAATTTCAAAATTTCAAAAGAATAAATTTAAAAGCTAATTTTTACCTTGATACTCATCTTTTTCTTTGAGATTTATTCTTTAAAGCCTTCGAAATGGTAATTTTTTTATTATGCGCATGAGCGGTCATTTAGATATGATCAAATAGGTCTTAAAATGCCTAATCCACTTGGAGGAGGTCCACCCTCCTCGGGGCAACCACTAGGTTCTTGGTCTGGAATATCTCGAGACTACTAAGGAAAAGGCCTAGACAAAATTAGGTGTCTACAACACTAGTGAAAAACTCATTATTTAAACTATTTTATAACCGTTAGATCATAATAAATATGTAGTTTGGATAAAACACCTTTTATTCTTTTGTCGATCTATGATTTTTTTTACACCTTTGTTTTACAACTTCATCTTTTTTCCTTTCTCTACTAAGTCGATTTCTTTCGCACTCAACTTCTCTTTGCCATTACAATTAATTGTTTTTAGTTTCAAAGTTTGGTGTTAATAAAAATTTTTTATAATTTCTTAGGGTTTAAAATAAATAGCTAGATTAAAAAAAATACTAATTCAAAACATGTCATGAGCTCAACAAAATATTTCACTATAAATTTCACGTTTATAATCAGTATTTATCACAAATTAGTGACAAATTTATTCATCACAAAAAATTTGTTGCAGTTTTGCAATGAAAACTTACGTCACTAATTAGCAACGACATTACAGACAAATTTTGGAATGAAAATTTAGTGATTAATTTAGTGATGACCATTGTTCAGGGATGAACTTAGACATGAATTTTTATTAATTAATGAATATATTTGTAATATGCCTTTAGCGATGAATTTTGCAATGACCACTATTCAAGGATGAACTTAGCAATAAATTTTTATTAATTTATGAATGAATAACAAAATTATTTCTTTTATTTTTCAATTTTAAAATCTAATTGAAAATAAAATTAATTTGTAGAATTTATATTTAACATTGATTAAGCACTTAACAATATCACAATATTATACTAATATCAAAAAATATAATAATTCATTTAAGACATCCAAAATACAGAATAAAAACATCTATTAACAATGAAAAACCCACATGAAAGTCCTCAATATGCTGTCTAACCAATAAACAATTGATTATATCATCTTAATCACTAATCTCATCATCATTGTACCTATCACTTGATTGATTAGTAGGAGGTGGGAAAAGAGGAATCTGATTGTGATTGAAGTTGAGGTTTTACGAGATGATTTTTTTTCAAGACTCTAAAGATTTATATCACTCATTGACCTCTCTGATTTCTTTATCTTTCTATGACTTAAGTGATTCATATTTTTGTTTGACATCTTTTATTTCTTCTGCCTTCTCTATAAGTAGATTATTTTTTAGTTGGCTTAATTATTGGGTCATTTGCTCTTCAAGTTGTGACCTTTTTGAAACAGCGGTATTGATGGATAAACTTAAAGCAACCTTAGTTGTATATACCCTTAACAAAGAGCCCATCCCAAATATTCTTCCTCTTTTGATCCCATCTGATGCATATACCCGTAATACCATACTACCAACTGATGGCTCAAATGAAGCAACACCATCATCACTATCACCACTAGAATGAGCCTTTAAAAGTTCATCATATTTGTTCTGCATTAATACAAAATAAAATAGCTTCATATATATATATATATATATATACCATAAATACTAAAGCATTCGTGGATTTCATTCTAGTTTCTATAAGGTTCAAAGCATCCTCTTATATACCTTAGTAGCTTTTACTCGATCATTACTCCGTGTGTTATTTTTTTTAAATATGCATTTAAATGTAGTCGCATATGTAGGTTCGATCCCCAATTCAACTGCCTATGAAATATAAGCATAAACCAGTAATTGAATTAAATTTACTTACGACATGTTTCACACTTACCATTCTTTTTCTACGCTTGGTGATATTGCTAGAGCCTTTAGCATATGTGGCAAACCTTTAACTTGGAAGCATAGTTCTTCTTATTCTGTTTACTCATTGCTTTTTTTTTTAGTTTCCCAAATTCTCTTATTTTGGTCAAATTCTCATCTGTAAAAAAAATGGCTTTTCTTAACTTTTTTTTGCTTTATTTGGAACATTTCATATGTGATCACCAGCTTTCTTCTTACAAATTCTTTTTACTTCATTCTCTTCTATTTCATCCCACCTGAACTTTCACTAGAATTAATAAAAAAATAATTACTTTATTTATACTGAGCTTAGTTTGTGAGAAAATAGGACAAAACCTACCTTAAACTCATTCCACCATAAATCCTTACCTTAACTACTTTGGAATGCTGGTGTAACTAATCCACTGCCCCCTAATGGTTATTGACTATTTTATTAAGTTGCCTCACAACATATGTAGTATTCATAAATCTGCAAACATGTTGGAAATAAAAAAATGGTTTTTAAGATAGTTAAAAGAACCATATTATAAATAATTAAAAAAATAAAGTATTCATAAATCTCCATATGGACATCTCATGGGTTGGCTATCTTTTTTGCCTGTATTTCCCTCATCATTTGAGTGTTGCATTGAAAAAGGTAGAAATAAAAGATATGGAACTGAGGTAGATTCAGTTCGTATTGGTTTAAGTTGCTCCCCAATATGTTGTTCATGGTTAAGGGAAGGGCACATGTTCATGTTGTCCACTAGTGTATAATTGTTGAGGGTTAAATGAAGGGGAAGGGGGTCGGGGCAAGAAAGAAGCCTACTTTCATTGGGAAATTCCACCACGTTTATGACCTTCACGTTTATATAACAAGTAAGAAGGTTAGAAAAATATGGAGAAAAATATGAACATGTATTAAGGACACATAGGGAGAAGCTTACCATTTTGTTTCAGAGAGCAAGAGATAAACTTGAATGATCGAAACATTAAATTTAATCAAACTAAAACATAGAATATAAGATCAACTGTATGAAAAGGCAAACATGACACTGCATGGAAAATTTAATGAAACCAATGTAAGATTAATGAAAATGGCTGACAAGTCAGTTAATTAGTGATATTAAGGATGCAATTAAAATTAATATATTTAATATAATAACAAATTTTTTTTCTTTTTAAGGCAGCACCAAATATTTACCAAATTTGCGATATTCAACTTTTAGGCATTGAATCCAAAACATTGGCAACAAGAATGAAAGCATTTAGTAGAGCTATTGAAGTTTGCATTGTTTAAGCTATTTAGCATTATTACAATGTCGAAAAAATACTATTACATTACCAGTAAATATTATTACAGAATCCCCTTCATTTCTCTTTTATGTCAAGGAAAGCACAATTATGAGAAAGTGAAAAAAATTGACACTTTACTTAATAATGTCAATGTTCTTAATTATGGTATTAACTTCATTTAAAAAGGTTTCACTTTCTCTTGTTCTATTTTCTTAGAAGAACATCTTCACCTCTTCAATGCTGATCTCTTAAGTGAAAAGCTTTTCACCTCTCTTTTTTTTATCCATTTAAAAAAGAAAAAAACCCAAATTATGTTTTGTACTTTTCTTGGCTATAAATTACTTGTTTGCACTAAAGATATATTGATTATGATTGTAAGTTTGTAACTTTTTAATCTTTTTCATGAATTGAAAAAATTTGATGGCTACCAGCTAATATGTACCTATATTTAAACTATATTATAATCTAAAATTATTAGATTTGTTAGTTATTAGCGTACTAAGTATTCTGATTTGTTAATTAATCTAATAGTTGATGATTGAGTTGCTAACTTGAGAATATTAATGTCTTGTCTTGGACTCCAGATCTTATGGTTAAATTTAGAAAAGTTGCCAACAAGTTGAAAAGAGAAAAAGAGTTTTAGTTTAATTAACTTATGCAATTATCTTTAAAAAATATATTTCAAAATCTCTAAAACTTTATTTCTTATCTCAAAGCTATGGCACGGTCAATTTATAAAATAAAATTTAAAAAACCAAACTCAAGTTATTTAATTAGCCTAATTCTTTCTCCATAATGGAAGTGGGCAAGTAATTTCCAAAATGCTCTCTCTCCTTTTGTGTTACCCATGTCATTGTGTTAGCATCTAAATAGGATATGTTGCCCATTTAAGTTTAAATATGAAATTAATTCAACTTTTTCTTGAATCCTACAAATTAACCAATCAGTTTAAAGATTTAGGTTTTAAGTTCCAATCAAATAATAAATTTAATCTAATTTTTATATTAATTACCTAAGCCTAAACCCTAAGAAAATGGTTTCAGTCAAAGGTGTAATTACCTCATGGATGATAAAGAGTTGCGAATCAGCAACCTATGAGATGCCCAAATGGTGAACTTACAGTTGAAAAGAAAGTATCACAACAATAGAGATGGTGGCAGACGGTGAACTTGGAGCTAAGAAGAAGAGGTCACAATAATAGAGAATGGATTTGAAAAAAAAAAGACTGAGAACTAACCGGATAGTGGACCTAGAGCTGATGGTAGTTGACGATGTTTTGATTTATTTATGAGTCATGGATAGCAATTTCTTTAGTTTAGATGATGGAGTTGGCGACAGCATAGAGTTTGTAGCTTATAGATGATGGTGGCGAAAGGTTTAGGCTAGGGTACAGAGAATGGTTTTTAATTTTTTGGGGGGTGTTCAAAGCCTTACCCCTTGTGTCTTTGAAATTTGTTGATAATTGCTTTGAATTTTTTGTTATTTTATATTTATTGTTGATAAAATTTTGATTTTTTTAAAAATTGAATGAATTAGTTTCGAAAAATGTTTTATATTAAATCTTAAATTACTATTTAATAAATAATAATCACATTAACCTTTGTAAATAAACATTTATTTTCACATGAATAAAATTATTAAAAAACATAAAATAAATGAAAATAATAAATAAAAATAATGATAATCGGAGTATTTATTAAGAATTTTTAATATAAAAAATTCCATTAATTTTTTTAAAAAAAATGATTATAATAAAAGTTTGACACATGAAAAAAGTGATTCAAAAAAAATAATTTATGATAATAATAAAGTTTTTTAAATGATTTTTTAGGGATTTAATTTTAAATTTTAAAATAAAAAATTAATATATCTAGTTTTAAAAGATAACACGTAAATATGTGGTATCGTTTTTTAAAAGGGCATCGTGGGGGTGCTAAACTTTACCATGCATAACCATACTCCAAAACCCCATTTTAATCTTCGCAAACCAAAAATTATCTTTTTATTAAATTTTATTCGATTTTAAATTTTTTTTAAAGGGTAATTTCCCTTAGGTGGCTAATCACACCTAGATGAAAAAAGGTTGCTAGTCCAAAAATCTACTTAAAAATCATAATCTTTATTGTCATTTTCATCTTAATCTTTTTCGTCATCATCCTTATTTCCATCATCTATCTCAAAATCAGATTCTTCAACAACTTCTAAATTTGGTTCACAAGTTTCAGCCGGATCCATATTTATCACTGCTCCATATAGATCTCATAAAGTTGGAATGTCATATTCCTCAGTTTCAGCTGTGTTACTAACTTCCTTTTATTGATATGCTATATCTTTTCGGTATTCCTCAATTTGTCTTTATGCTTTGGTTTTACATACAACCCACCAATCAGCTTTGTCATGTTTTAAACTAGGATATGATGCATAATATACTTGAATTACTTATTGTGCCAAGGCAAATGGTTCATATTTCATATACCTTTTCTTGTGATTAATTTCAGCCAAATTAAACTTCATATGCACCTTAATTTCTTTGACAAGGTCGAACCATAGGCACTTAAATAATCAACCCTTATTAATGGTCCAGGGTACTCTATCTCTATGATTTCATCAAAATCATCTTTTACATTTCCATCATTGGATGACTGAACATACACAATACTATTCATTTTGGCTTTTCCCATTCCATATTCTTGAGTGTGAAAGTTATTCCCTTTTATGAAATATGCAGGCTAAGTTCATACTCTTGAATTGAGACCCCATGATAGATGATATAACATTCCTTGATTTTAACTTGCTGATGATTATTGTGAACCTAAAGTAATACACCTAAATATATTTTAGTTAATGATGTATAAAATATAAATAACTTGATTTTGGTCTATAGGCAGCTTGCATATGTTTTAAACCAAGCTCCAAATTCTTCATTGCACATACGGTGAAAGCTTATTTGGTGGTAGTCCATACATTGAAGTTTGAAAAATCCTATCAACAAATATCATTTATATATTAAAATATGTTTATTGTACACACAATACATCTTTTCTAAATTTACACTTACTTGAAGTATGGTTCCACTTTTGAATAGTTTAGTAAAATATATGTATGGGTTGCCCGCTATTCTTGTTCAATAATGAAACTTATGAGTAATTTGTAATTGAAAATAAAGAATGATTTGTAATTGGGATCAATAGGGCCCTCATTATTTATTCCTGCTCTCCACCTTTGACACTATACGTGAGACTTAAAATAGTATGTTGCAAATGTTGTCATTTTTTCCACAATATGCATTAAAACTGAAGCTTTAACACATGCCTTATTCTTCACTTTTTTATTCGAATGCTATAGGAACCTAATTGCAGTAGAAAGAAGTTTATCAGAAAATAATATATAATTAAATATTTTACCTCACAAATGAATACATCCATCAAAATTGGATGAGACTAATAACTTTGGCCTCATTAGGTAAGTGAACTAAAAGACACTTCATTAAATAAAAAATGATAGAAGAAATATCCTTTCTAAGTCACAGAGAAAGATATGGATATCTCTCTTTATGTTCTCTATGTGTGATACTTTTAACACTATTGAACAAATATCATGAAGGAAGATACTTAACTCTGTTATGGCACCCCATACAAAATTTGGTAAAAGTTCCTTCCAAGCTATTAGAATTAGTATTTCCATGATTATGTCAACTTGTCAACTTGCAGTCATTCAAATCAACACATTTTCCAAGGTTTGAAGCATATCCATTAAGAAACCACATAGATTTCAACCATTCACAAACAACATGTCTCTGCTTTTTGTTCAGCGTATAAACTACTTTAGGTTTTAGTCCCTTCTGCTTGCATCTGCATCTAGTGTAGGCCGATCATAAATATATTCACATCTTTTCTTGCATTCAAGTTGTCTTTTGTTTTTCCAGTGACATCATCATAGTATCTATGACATTGCCAAAAATACTTTCTTTTCTATATGCATGATGTTAATATTATGATGAAAAGATAGGTCTTCTAATACGGTAGATCCCAAAATATGCTCCGTTTAGTCTATTTATGTGTACTTCCATATGCAATAGTTATACCAAAAGGGTTTTCAGCAACAGTTGGAATGTCATGCACTCATTTCCAATTTTGATCACCGGTCAACTTCAATGGTAGAGGTGTTATTTCAATCCTATTTTTGATGAACTCTTTTTTATTCATTTTGAATGTATGATTTATTGGGAAAAATTGTTTGTGATAGTCGAAATAGCTAGCTTTCTTGCCATGTTTTAATTTAAATGACTTTGATTTCTCCATACATGTTGAACATCCTAAAATCCCAATTGTAGATACTTAATTTCATCTAGGCTTCTTTTCTCGTAGTCTTAAATACCTGAGATTGAGAACTTAGCAGCCGCTATGGTAAAAGTCAACCTCGCCCAAGTAGATTGGGCATTTTTCAAGACCTATTTAATTGTGTCTAGAAGGCTGCATATGGACATGATGAAAAAAGTGTAGTTTCAAAGGTTGTAGAGAATAAATCACGGATAGAAAATATGAAGGTTTAAGAGAAAAATTACTTTTTTAAAGTATTTTCTTGATAAACTTTGAAATTTGTTTCTGTAGAAATATCACGATCAAATTTTACATTTTTAAGAATTTTTCAAGATTTCTTCGTAAAAATGAAAGAGTCAACCTTCGCATATTTGTATCGAAACCTACATAGCATTTATGCCAATACTCACCTTAAAAAATAAAAAATATTCAAGAAAAAATTCATATTGGCATTTTATAACATGAGGTGTTGAGTTGTCAAATTTGTCAATTAATTTTGAATTTTTACTTGTACCATGAGTATTTTGCTTTAATTAGAACTTCTAATATCTTACAATTTGGTCCTTCCATTTCAATTTTTTCATGAAAATTACAATTAAAAAGTTTATTTTTCTTCATAGTTTCTAAAATTTATAGATAATTATATTCAATTTCAAAATTTGACAGTTTAATTATATGAGAATTAATTTAATTAGGATTGAATTTTATCATTAAACCTAATATTATCAAAATCATCATGAAGCCTTAACCTTAGCCCACATGACTCATCACCTAGGCTTTTGACTAACATAATATAAAGACAAAATTAATTAAATTAATCTTATCATCATGTGAAAAATCCATAAAGGTAACTAACAAAAAATAAAAAAAATAAAAGCTTAGATTATCAAAATCATCAGGAAAAGCCTAGAAGGCTTTTGGCCAAGGAGATTTTTTCATCCTGTTGCCCAAATCCTTCCCCTATATTGTTCAAAAGGAAGCTAATGTTTTTATGAGAAAAAAACCACAAAGAAAGATAAAATTTTCTAAGTTATCAAGCTTTTAAGGTAGTTTTTCTTACAAAATCTTTATTTTTTTTATTTCATTCATTTCTCTTCCTTTTAAATGAGCCAAAATCATGCTTGTGCTCATGGATTTTCATCCATGTTGAAAGGCCAAGTATCAAGGCTACGATCAAAGATTCATAATTTAAATGTTTGATTTGATTTTGGTAGTAATAATGTGATTTTCATCATGGACATATACAATTGCTGCGAAAAATGTTGTTATGATGTTTTTAAACCATTTTCCTTGGCATTTTCATGTTGTTTGATCATGAATCAAGTTGATATGTTCATTATTTTTATATTTTTATGCATGCTTAAGCTCGAAAAAATTTATGCAATGTATTTATGTTAATATTTATGAAATTATGTGTGAAAAAAATTGCTTCTGGTGGTTATATGGTGTTGGCTGAATTTAATACTAATCTTTAAGGAATTTTAATGATTGATTTCATAATATTTTGGATTATTTTGTCTTGCAAAAAAGTTTGCAAACCTAAAAATAATTTTCCTAAATTTTAAAGGCCTTGAAAGGATGTTCTTATGCTTGGCTAAATTTAACAAGGGCTTATTTATGAATTTTTGACTTTTTGAGGTTGTTTTGTAAATATGAAAAGTTTGAGGACTAAATTGTAAAATTAAAAAAATTGTTTTTATATTTTTCATGCTTGGTAAACTTTTAGGGGTTTTTTCCATGTATTTTTTGCATGATTAGATGCATATCATATACTTTTAACCTTTATGGGGCCATTTTGTAATTTTAGAACGTTTAGGGATTTATTTGCAAAACTTGAAAAAATTGTTTCAAGGTTAAAAATAGTTGGTCAAACTTTCCTTGTGGTTTTCAGTAAAATTTTTGGTGTTGATTTGGATATGTTTGATATTTTATTTTCTATTTTTTATCATGTAGGGACCATTATGTAAAGTTAGAAAAGTTTAGGGACCATTAAGTAAAACCTTACATTTTAGGTTAAAATGGTATTTTCTAATATAAATCACCTGTTTAGATATTTTTGACATTTTAGGAATATTCCTAGCATTCCTTTGGTTCTCCAATGGGGTATAGAAAATATTAAAACCATTCATATTTTTTGACTTTTCGATGGGATATTATCACCATGTGCTCGGCCTTTAAAACTTCGAAAGATCCAAAAGGCATAGCGCACACGACTTACAAATAAATGATGATTGATTGTGGTCGAGCTTTTGAGCTATCCGTTGATTGGGATTTGATTAGCATGATGATATGAAGGGGATAGGAACCATCAAGCAAGTCCCTCATCCAATTAGACTCGGATAGCAACCATGAAATGGCCATAAACTTAGAGTCGCCACTGATCGTTTTAGGCTAGGCAAGATTAGATGCCTATTGAAAACAATATTACAAGTTAGAAAACTCGAAACACTGATTTCGAGGTCTACAAAGTCTAGAGATTCATTGGTTAGGCTTGGGAGTTACTATACGTAAAGAAGGACTAGCATCCCTACGACGCCTGAAATTGATTCCTACTAACTATGTCTCACTTTGGTATCGGTTAAATCGAATCCATTTGGTCTCTATTTAGATATAATCCTTTTTAATTCATGCAGTTTTGGAAAATGGAAGTATCATTTTTTAAAAAAAAAAATCAGATCACCTATGCACCTTAGAGATGTGAGGAACATAAGGATTTCTTGTGAAAACAATGTCCGGATTGGGTTTTAAAAATTGGATGCTTCATTTTAGGCACTGGAGAGATACCAACATGAAACATCGCCTTATAAATTTTATTTGGAAACGAGTTTTGAATATGAATGCACAATAACATTACAAAAGGAAACAAATTAGTAAGGTGAAAAATAAGAAATATAATAATATCATAAACAAGCAATCATAAACAAAAGAACATAAAAATGAAGGGGCGATCGAAATGTATCTCATAATTACCTTCGATTATTGAAGAATAACCAGGATGACAATTTTAGAAACTAGTCTGGATTCAGTGGTAATTTGAAAAACAAAGATGATTTTTGTCAAAACAGTTTGAGGCATCTGAAGGAGAGAAAATTTTAAAATTTTAAGGTAAAAGCGAGTTTGGAGTATCCCCTAAAATAGAGTTATGAAAATAGTTAGGAATAAAGAAAAAATTTTGTATCTTTTTTTGAAAAAATGGGTTTGGAGTATCCCTTCAAAGTAATGGGGTTGGAGTATTCCTAAAGTTAGAAAAACATCAAGGAACAAGGAAAAAATTTAAACTTCGATAAAAAATAGGGTTGGAGAATCCTCTTTGAATATGGAGTTAGAGCATCTCCATTTGTGAAAAATTTAATATTAAATCCTATTTTTTGTATCTTGATCTTGATTTGAGTTAAAAAGGGTTAGTGTTGTAAGGGAGACTAAATGAGCGCATTTCAAGACATCCGAATGTCTCGATAAAAGGAGATTCAAAAATTAGGTTGAAAACAGGGGACAACATCATGTTATCTCTATTTTTAGATTTTTTCGGGTGCATCTGAAGACTTCAGATGGTAAATAGGGTACTGTTGGAAAGGTAGCTCGACAAAGTTTAATATAAAAGTATTCCTTAAATTTTAAAAAATCACTTTATATGCAGAATTGATTTTCAAACTTAGGTTCATCTTAGCACTAGCAGCATGTACAATTAAAAGGGCATGATGGATTTTGAAAAATCATTCCAAGCTTATTTTGGATTGTTACATCATAAATAATACCTTTACGGAAAGATAATTTTGTCAACTTTTTGGGAAAAATATTTGGAAAATTTGTAAAAATCATCTGATGGGTCGAAATGGTCCACATAGAATGTTGCACATTCTAAGGGTATCAGATAGCAAAGGTTCAAAAAATCATAACTCCTCGTTCGAGATGATCCGAGGGAAAATAAGATGTCGTTAGAAAGATAATTCGATGCCCTTTAAAGAAAAAAATTATAAAAATCAAAGGAAATATTTTATGGCTTAAAAATAATTTTTCAATTTTATACCACAGTGCTGCTAGAGCAAAAACAGGGGGATTATTCGATATTTTGATTTTTTTGAAGATAGACTCGAGCCTAGGACATCCGATCATCCGCAACGGAAAGTAACACTGGCTTCACAATTTAATTCCACAATACCATAGTAGTTTGGGATGATGAAACAACCCATTGACCATGTCACCAAAAGGAACATAAAACTCAAGATCAATGATTAATACTAAAAAAGATTCCTTTTTTTAAAAAAATGAACTTATTTCACCATGAATTCAGAGCTGAAATGTTGATTTGCCCCTAGATTGGGAGACCAATTTGATGAAAACATTAAGTCCATGCTACTTTTCATCTATTAAAAGTAATATGAGCTTAACTTGGGGATGTTTCTACAGATCAGTTTGTAAGAAACAAGTAAGCATTTTAATAGAGATATCATGAACAAAATACAACACATACAAAGATAAACATGGATTAAACATGGAAACATGACATTTTGACATAGAAATTAGTGGCATAGATGCAAAAAGATGACAAATAGGGTGCATGGAGATGATAGAAACATGTTCATACAAAGGACTGGATGTCGTAGTTGACAAGATAGCATTTTTATTTCACGAGCCTCCTTAAAACATAAGAAAAATATTTGAACATACCTAAGACACATTAAGATGACCATTTAAATATGAAATGGATATGTGAATATGGAAGGAAAATGGCAAAAGATGCATTAAAAGAGGTTGTATGATGATAAAAATGAAGCACGGTGAGTTTATATATCTAAGAACATTAAGGTGTCAAGAGGGTTATCAAGATCCTTGGACTACCACAACCAAGGCAACAAAGATGCATGAGAGTATTAGAAGGGTCATGGCAACATGAAGGGTTCACTAAAATGAAATGGATGATCAAAACAGAAAATATATGGAACAAGGTAAAAA
>JBBYHM010000012.1:5364654-5375758 GCA_038381775.1 Adansonia rubrostipa
TTTTTTTCCTTAATTACTTGCATGTCGTTACATTAATTAAAGTTCGGTTCACCTACAACGTTGATGAAATAATAAACAATTATATTTTAAATAAAATTGAAGATTTATTCTTGTTCGAAAAATATATTCATTTACAAGTGAAAAAAATAAGAATATAATTAATGTATAGTTTTTAAAGGTTAAAAAAACAAATAAATGTGTAAGCCTAAAAGAAGTAGATTAAGATGAAATACTAATATATGCTCACAATTTTTTCTTTTATTTTATCAGTACATAATAATTTCTCTAACTATATTTTATTAGTACATGATAGAAAAATTGACGTAGATCATGAGAGATATGAGAATTAGACCTCCTCAATAGTCTAAATATCCACCCAAGGTTGATCTAATATTTAAGAGAATTTGGATAAAAATATTAAGTCAGAAAAATGAATTTGGCCAAAAAAATTAGGCCCGATTAAAAAATGGGCTGGGTCTTGGCTCCAACTTTTAAAGCTCGAGCCCAGCCCAATCCGACTCATTTTACTATTATATTTTACATATTTATTTTATATTATATGTATTATGTAATTTTTATCATATAAACAATACATATATATAATATATCATTGTGTAAAATTTAAAAACTAAGTTAAATTATTTATATTTATAAACTTAATAAAAGAAAATTATTAAATTAATAAAGAATAAATTTTAAAAAATATTTTTAAAAAATAAATTATAAAAAAATATAATATGAGCATACCTAAATGGGCTTGGACTTTCTATTTACAAATATGAGCGGGTTTGGACAAAATTCGAGACCCATATTTCGGGCCGGGCTAGGCTTGGGCAAGCATACTTAATGTTAATACTATGCTTAAGCCCGACTTGAATCCGACCCCGCCCATGAGCAGGTCTAATGATAATATATGTATTTGTATCATATTCGTTTAATATTATATGATAAAGTTCATGTTTAAGATATTAAGTATTTAAATAAATTTTGATACTTTTAATAATTTTTATTATATATATTTTGTTACATTCATATCATGCTATATTTTATATTAAATTTTAATTATTTTTTCGTATTGCGTTTAAATTTGTTAGAAGAACCTCATGTAAGTGGAAGGTACCAATCTTGTTGTATCATGTCATATCTAGATGACTAGAACTATTTACAGGTCGGGTCTTAGACAAACTTTTTATGAATTCGGATTGACTTGTTCAACCCAAATTGATATTTAATAATTAAAAAATATTAATATTTAAATTTAATTATAAAATATATAAATATTAATATAAAAATAATTTTTATTAATTATAAACAGTAAAATGAGTAATATGGATGGGCCAGGATGTACTAAAAAAAGACTTGGGCAAATAATTCAAAATTATTGTTCTTGGCAATTTATTATTTAATAAGAATAACATATATATATATATATATATGTTTAGTAAAAAATTTTCACATAATTTATAGGTTTTTTTATGTATTAAAAATTTTTAAAATTTAGAAGATAATTTTAAATTTCGTTAATAATGAGATACATTTATCGGATAAAAAACTGAAAAGAGAATAGATAAAAAGCAAGAAAAACACAGTCCAACATGGAGGAGCCATATTTCTGCATATGTACAGAAATGTGAGTAAGAAATTAAGAACCGTAAAAAGTATATTTTTCCTTTTTACATTTATCCAATTTAAAACGTATATATTTTTGCTTATATAATTTCCATTAACCAATTTAAAAAACTGTAAAAAGTATTAAAAGTCAAGTTGAATAATTTTACTTAAATTAAAAATAATATGAGTAAAAATTAAAATAATCAATTAAATTAATTTAATTAATTTAATTCGATTATTTTAATTTTTTTATATGTATTTCATTGGATTCTTTAATTTTATAAATTTATTCTATTTATTTAATTTTAGAACTGTAAAATCGAAGTCTGCTTTAATTTTGTCGGCCCATGAGGGAATCAATTCGGTCCAATCCCACACGTGCGAAGATAAAACGGGGAGGTTGTCCGAACACGACAATTAAAAATTGTCAGTCGCAGGAGACGGAGAAATCGCTGCAGATCTATAGCCGGCAAAACTGCAAAATGGGACCAAACAGTTTGACAAATTCTTCTTTATGTTAATTGAATTTTTGTAATTATATTGTGATACTTATTATATCCAATAATTTCATCCCTTTATTTTTATTATTATTATTTTTTTTAGGAAAATCAATATAAATTAATGAGAATGAAATGAGTAATTGAATGAATGAGAACCTCGCCTTGTTTGCTCTCTCTAACCATAGATTCAGTTGTCCTTAACCTTTCCAATGTCACCGATCTCTCCCCTTTTCCTGATCATATCATCGAAGTCTTCGTGGTAAAATTTTCTCTCTTTCTCTTTCTTTTCCATTCCTTTCTTGATTTGCTTTTTCATTTTCTTTTTGAGATTTTTTTTGCCGTTATGGCTGGATGGGTAGTTTTAATTTCTCGATTGTTTTCTGAGTTTTTCTTTTTATGTGAAGCTATGCATTGTTCATGTGTTGGGTTGTGTGTACGTAGCTGTGGTGATTTTTGGGGAAAATTAATCCTTTTGATTTTGATGGGATAATGGGTAAGTCCTATTGCAGTAGTTTATAATTTTATTGATGTGTTGCGATCTGTGTTCTTCAATTCCAAATTTGTTTTGATTGTCTAATTCAGAATTTCTTTTACTGTTCTCAAGGCTCCAGTTTATGTTGTAGTTCTTCGATTTGATTCCATTGTCCTCTCATGTTCCATATGGATTTCAGTCAATGTTTACTCTTCAATTCTGTCATAGTGTTTGAGAAGTTTGAGAGGCCTTAGGATGTTTAGAGAGACTGCTTTCTCTTTCTTGGTTTAATTTCCATATCAAAGTGGTAGACCGTGAAATTCTAGTTGGTTAAAGACAAAATCAGCATAGGATTTTCAAGAGCTGGTTTTGAATATAAGTTTTGGCAAACAGAGTTGGATAATTTAGCGGTCCATTGTTGTTTCCAGTGTATGGAGAAACTTGAATAAATTAATATGCTGATGTCAGTTTCTACAAACTAAGCGGTATCTTGCTGTTCCGGATCCAAATTATTCTTTCTTATGTCTTGTTATATGGAAAAGTTGCCTCCCTGTTTCTTGAAAGATTGATTTGAACAAATGTTCTGACAGTTTAAGTCACTTTGAATGGATATTTGGGAGAATTAAAGTATTGATGATTTCTGTTCGATATTAGGGAGTTCTAGGTTTGCATGCAGGTTAACTTTTGGTTCTTAAGGACTAAAACAGCAAACCATGCTAGCTTTTGAAATTAAGTTGGAGAGGCTCATGAGTTTTTCATCTTTGTTTTCCTTTTTCTGCTTGAATTGGTAGCTCACATTGCTATTTTGAATCACTTAATTTGAACGTTCTGTGATTGGTGCCCCTTGTTTACTAATTTTCTCTGGTATGATCATTTTTTTTTCCTTTTTCTTAAATTTAATCCATTGCAGAATTTACCTCATTTTAGCTTTCTAAATTCTTTTCCATTTTCCCTAATTTCTTTCAAATCCTTTGAACCTGAGAATAATTGAACAACATTCAGCTCCTCATGCTTATTTTTTTCTTTCTTTTTCTGTCTGACTTGCATATATTTAAATCTAGCTTGTCTTTGTTAGCTTTTATACGTGTGTGTGTGTGTGTGTGTGGTTCTAGTTGCATTCATTTAGTAAGACTTTTCATGATTCTGGCAGAGAACAATAAGAGCTGGAAAGCTAACTGAGAGAGTTCTTAAGCTGTTTATAGCTACTGGCAAGGACAAGATTTCTCACTTATCCGGACACTCAAAATTCAAGTTACAGCTGTCCCTGTCCTTCCTACCAGTAAGTCGTTTTCAGAATTGCTATTTTTTGTTTTTTTATTTTTTTCAAATGATTTTTGAGCTGATTTCCTAAATGCCTTTTTTTTTTTTTCCCTCCATAGGATGTTCTGAAAAATTCTGAGATTGGTTTAATCAGTGGAATACGCAGTCTTTTGGTCTAAAGAGTAACAACCGGCTGCTTTTAAGAGGCCTGACTATTCTGAATTCAATTGCTGTTTGTGTTTTGGCAAGATGGCTCTATCAGTTAAGGATGATGAGATTGATGTTGTGATAGGAGCACTCCATTCTGACCTGACATCTTTCATGAACGAGTGGAGACCTATTTTCTCTCGATTTCATCTCATAATAGTCAAAGACCCCGATTTGAAAGAGGAACTCAAAATACCTGAAGGCTTTAACCTTGATGTCTGTAAAAAGCCTGATATAGATCGTGTGGTGGGTACTTCTACTTCAATCATCTTCTCTGGCTATTCATGTAGGTATTTCGGCTATCTTGTTTCTAGGAAGAAGTACATTATCTCTGTGGACGATGACTGTCTCCCAGCCCGGGACAATAAAGGCTTTTTGGTGGATGCTGTTGCCCAGCATATTACCAACCTTACAACCCCAGCGACACCCTTCTTTTTTAATACTCTGTACAACCCTTTCGCTAAAGGAGCGGATTTTGTTCGTGGCTATCCATTCAGTCTTCGGAGTGGGGTAAAATGTGCTTTTTCATGTGGGCTATGGCTTAATTTGGCTGACCATGATGCACCTACTCAAGCCCTCAAGCCGGGACAAAGGAATTCCCAATACGTTGATGCAGTTATGACTGTTCCATCTAGGACCCTGGCGCCTATTAGTGGAATCAACATCGCATTTGATCGGGAGGTGGTAGGACCTGCCTTGCTACCAGCTTTGAGGTTGTCTGGGGAAGGTAAGTTTAGGTGGGAAACAATGGAAGACATTTGGAGTGGGATGTGTGTTAAGGTTGTATGCGATCATCTGGGACTTGGTGTGAAAACCGGACTGCCTTACGTTTGGAGAAACGATAGAGGTGATGCGATAGCAAGCTTGAAAAAAGAGTGGGAGGGTGTGAAGCTGATGGAGGAAGCCGTACCTTTCTTTCAGACGGTGAGGTTGCCACAGGAAGCTACAACAGCAGAGGACTGCATAGTCGAGTTGGCAAATGCCGTTAAAGAGAAGCTAGGATCGACAGATCCTGTGTTTGCTCGTGCTGCTAAATCCATGTTGGAATGGGTCAAGCTCTGGAAATCAGTTGGATCTAGCTCATCCTCTGCAGGTGTATAGGAATTAATCATGGTAAAAATCTGTTCTTTTTTGGCTAGAATTATTTATATTATTCACTCATCCTCGATGTCTATGTTTTCATCGAATTTATACCCTGCAATAGAACTTTTATGATGGTTGATGAAGGGCAGCCGAGTTGATGAATAAAGCATACTACGCTCATTGTTGTTGCACAGAGGGTTATGCTTAGTGTCATTTTAGTTTTATTGATATAAAGATGGTGGAATGTGACTGTGTTTCTCCACAAAAGTTCAAACTACTCATTCTGTTTCAGATTATCTTCACTATGCTAATTGATGGAACTTTTGGATGGAGAATTTGTGATTAATGTCTGGAGTAAAAAGAATCTTCATTATTTTTGCTAATTTTTTTTTTTCTTTTCTATAGGAGTTTCTAAGCCATAGATAATACACCTGTCCAGGACCAGCCTACTGTGTGGCGGGCTTAGCTGAGTCAGGTTTTAGACAAGGTTTTTGTGAATCTGAGTTTGTACTGGTTTGGCCTCACCGGGCTTGGGGAAAAAAATTTTGAACTTTTCTGATTATGGTTCGGCTCGTTCCACGGACAAGTCTAATAGATAATAAGCCATCCTTTATCAGTATATAATTTTTTTCTTTGCACAAAGAAAGTCACAATTGGGAGATAAAAGGAAAATTTCAGACACATTTGATGTTGCCTCACAAAATTAACTGTATAAATTAATTAAATTAAATTGAAGCTCGTAGTTTTTTTCTTTTTTTTTTTTTTAATTTTCCTCCTTTTTTCTCTGATCTCTTTTCCTTCATTCCCATAAAATAATTATTATTTCCCAAAAAAAATGTCATAGTTTGTTATTATAATATTATTTACTAAAGCTACACCGCAATCCTTTCATGGACATTCTTTTCGTCCCAAAAATACTGTCAATTTATTTTTTATTTTTTTTATTTTCTTTTTGCATTAAAGAGTGCTAAAAAGCCCAGTTAAACTCTTGAGCCAAGCATTTTTAATTAATAATCAATGCTGTAAATGGTAAAAAAGGAAAAAAAATGGAAATTTAGGAAGAGCTTTGTCAAATTTTTTATTCTATTGCAAGTTATGGTGGGACTTAAACAAGAACAATAGAAAAATGGAATGAATAATGGACAAATTTCCTCCCGTGAATTTAAACGTGAATTCTTAAATAAATAAAATAAATAACATTTTTTGATTAAGTCAAAACACTCGATGCTATTCTCATATATATATATATATATATATATGTATTATATAACGATATTCAAGAGCAAGGAAAAATCAAAGAAAACTTAAAAGTGTCGGAAATGGAATTCAGTTGAGCAAATAATCTGTGCGATGCGTCAACACATGTTCATGATTGAAACTCAAAATCGACTGAGACATATTCAATAATTATAACTATAACTGTAGTTGAACAAGTCTGGATTAATTTTGGGTCAGATAAATTTGGGTTAGGTCATTTTAGATTTTTTTTAATTTTTTGGATTGTTTTAATTTTGGATCCCGTTGAGTTCATGTCACTTCGATTTCGAGTTATTTTAGGTTTGAGTTATTTCAAGTTTGAGTTATTTTAAGTTTGGGTCAATCAAGTTTAATACTCAATTCCAATCATTTTGAGTTCAGGTTAATGGGATTTAACAATCATGTTAATCAATTTTGAGTCAATTAGGTTTAAAATTCAGGTTTATTTGAGTTGATCAATTCAGGTTCAGGTTATTTCAGATTAATTATTCAGATCAATTTAGATTTAGATCATTTTTGAGTTTAGAATGATTAGTTTCATGCTATTGACTTTTTTAATTAAATCAAAATTAGGTTTAGATGCATCAATTTTATTTTTTAAGTTCATATTAGAATTGATAAGTCTACTATAGACATCTCTTAATCAAACTTTCAATAATTGTTAAATATATCGATTCTCATGTCAAGTTAAATACAATTCTTGATATTAAAACCATATCAATGTCACCAAATATCCTCACTTAACATTTTAAATCTAATTAATTAGAAGCGAAGGCTTGAAACATAATCCATTAAGAGAAAGTTCAGAAAAATCAATACCAATGAATACATTAAATTCCAAATATCATTTCTTACTAGCTTATATATTTTAAACTTCAATCTTAAAAGACATATAATTAGAGCAATGATTAAAGATTAGATCAATATCCATCGTTTGATAAAAACCGAACCAAATGCGAGTTTATTTTTAATCGAACCCAAGTGACTGATAAGTACATGTATTTTGTTTATTACTATAAACCTACCATTAGAAAACCGTAATCAAATCGGTCTTGGCAAAGATACATGGGATTGGAGTCCAATTCCAATATGTAAACACGTTTGGCACGCCCTTAGAATAATAATAAAAAAAAATAAGAGAGAGAGAGTCCCTCCCAAATTCAACCCTCCCCCCCCCCCACCAAAAAAAAAAAGGCAAAAATGAAATGCACAAAAATCCCCAATTGTAATTTCTGAATGGAAACCCTAACCGTCACCCGAAAGCCCATGTTCGGATCACTCGCTTTGTCCAGCTTTCGGATCCTTCGTTTCTCCCTCTTCTTTGCCGGCGGCTGAAACCCCCTTACGCTACCCCTTTAATTTAAGTTTTATTGCTTTTCGTTTCATTTCTGTTTGGTTTTTGTAGATATAGATGGGAGTTCGTTAATTGTACGGAACATATAGAAGTAGGGATAGAGATAGAGCAAGAAAGAGAGTTTAGGGAGAAAGAGATGGAGAGTGGGGCAGGATCAGATGGGGGAGGAGTCGGGTCGATCGTGTGGGTACGCCGGAGGAATGGGTCATGGTGGCCGGGGAAGATACTGGGGCCCGAAGAGTTACCGGCGTCTCACCTTGCGTCTCCAAGGACTGGAACTCCGGTCAAACTTCTTGGCAGAGAGGATGCCAGCGTGTAAGTTTCTTATTAGAATTGAACTATTGGAGGAATAGAGAATAATGTTATTTATGTCAAGTTGGGAGAGTGTACGGCAAATGAATCCACGATCTTCAGAGTCTTATGAGCTTAACCTATGGACATTTTAAGGTTTAACCGAGCCTTAAACGAAAAATGAGAATGACCCTGCAAATATAAGATTTTAAGGACAAATGAAGTATTTTGATTACGCATTATAATATGAAACTCAGATTTGACTTGTCATTGGTTTACTTAGAAAGTTGTAAATGATCGATGGTTCACTCCAAAGTCTAGTCCTTTGTCACTCTGCAAAAATTTTTGTGAACATCTGAATGTAGGTATTTATAGCTTCATCTGGCATGTTTTCTAGGGTTTGAATGACATATATATGTATTTTTTTTTTATGGTTTCCAACTAAAGAGAGGGAGAATAAGGGGGAGGAAGAATAATATGAATTTCCATTCAAATCTTTTCTTTATCTATTGTTTGGATGTTGGACCTGTAACGAAATACCTAAAACTATTCATAAAAACCTAGTACCATACAATCACACCCACAAATGCCATTTTTTTCTTGATGGCATATTTTACATAGTCTTGTTCAATGAAAGCTGATGTAATGCTTTGACTCATTAATGTCTTAAGAAAAATATTTTGACTGTTACGTTTGTTAAGAAGCCAAAAAGGATATAAATTTAGCCCTTATATATTGTTGAATTTTAATTGCTCTAGCTATGGCCCCTTATTCTGAATGGTGAAACCTAAAAATATTTGTTATTTTATATTTTATTGCTCCTTTAGTATCCATGTTAGAGTAAAAGATGATATGTTGACGTATTCTACATTTCCATGAAAGATACATGTCGAACTTTATTTTTAGATATTAGAAGAAAGATTATTTATGTAGTCATTTGAAGCATTTCTTGGCAATAATATGTTAGCTGGTGCTTTTTCAAGTTTTAGGCCAACAAAATATCCTTGCTTTCCATTAGCAGGTCTGGAGTTTATATGAAGGGAGTAGCATATTGTGGCACCTTTGGCCTTTAGTTATACTACTTTGATTGTCAGTTTACCGAGAATCAGTTAGTACTATTATTCATTTGCTTTATAAATGCTTTGATTACTTTGGTGCCATTTTACAATTTTTGGTCTTAGAATAAATGCTGCTAGGTTTACTAAATCAATTTGCATCATTTTTCATAGTCAATTCTTCTGTTGTATGGGAACACTGTCACCTTCTTTTCTACGTTTGTATATGAATCCGTTTCTTATTTAGGCTGTTATCCTTACTGGTCAAGTTGTCTCCCCTTTGGTCTGGAAATTTATGAAGTTCTCTCATTTTGGTAAATTGATGTGGAAAATGTGCAAATATCGGAGGCATATAACATTTTAGACTTGCATTGTTTTCATCATTTTGCAACTTATTTCTGTGGTCATTTTATTTGGGGAGAGTTCATTGACTTTGCTTATTGTCTCCCTTTTGTGTACTTGTAAGAGTTTATTCTCTATATACTCCGGTGGAATTTTTAAATTCCACAAGCGGTGTTAGAATATTGCCACATTTCCCGTTACCTTTTATATTAGTTTTTCCCCCAATTTACCCTGAAGAGGGGGTATGTGTGACCCTGCTAACCTAACTGGTGAAGTCTAAAAAATCCACTTGCACTGGATGGGATGATTTCCCATTTTTAATGATGCAGTCTTTATGATTTCATGGGTGAATTTTGGTTCAAGGCATTTTTTCCCTTTTCACCTCATTTCAATTAGAATATTTATTATATATAATCTGCTGTTCCTTTGTTACTTCATTATGAGATTTTTTTTTTCAGTGATTGGTACAATTTAGAAAAGTCTAAGCGTGTGAAGGCATTTCGATGTGGGGAGTTTGATGATTGTATTGAAAGAGCAGAATCCTCACAAGGTATGCCAACCAAGAAAAGAGAGAAATATGCACGACGGGAAGATGCTATCCTTCATGCACTTGAACTTGAGAAGGAATTGTTGAGAAAACAAGGAAAATTGGATAGACCTTCTAATGCAAGAAGTAAATCATCTGGTTCTGCTAAAAAGGATTCTTGTGATTCAGATATTAGTAATGGAAAACCTGAGAACTCAAAATCAAACCAATCCAGGAGTCCAGATACTTCCATCAAGGGTGAGAAAGTGAGCAGCCCTGTACACCCGCAAAAAGATCAAGTTGGAAATCAGCCAAGTTGGGAAAACAATCATGCTGAAATCCTACCCCGGATGAGAGGATTGCAGGACTTGGGTCTCGGGACTGCATGTGCAAAACAAAAGCTTACGTCTTTTGCTTCTTTGGATGTTGATGATACTCCATCTCCTTCAAGCAGGGTTTCCAGCATGGGAAGAACCGCTCACATTAACGGTAAAATCTTCTTTAGATTAAAGGAAAAGGTTAGATGAGGGATTTTCTGAGGAAGTTTTGGCCAAGAGATGTGACCGAAGGCACCATTTTGTTCAAGTATTGCTTGAGTAGTGCAAATTTAGAAGTGCCTTATTTTCTACGACCTGACTTTTGTGCTGTTTCTATTTCTATTTCAGGAGAGCGGATGGGAGGTATTTCCCGAGCAAAGAGGAGCAGATGCATGTACTTCCCACCTGAGTCATTCGATGCTTTGGATTATAAAGAAATTCGTCGAAATCATATTGAGATGTCACCTTCCCATTTTCTGGAATGTGATTCTTATTGTTTTCCCCGTAGTCACTTGATTGAGGATTATACTAGTGAGTTCTTGGAAGATGTTGAATCTGGTTCTTCTGAATCAACTTCCTCTGAATCTGAGTCCGAGTCTGATTCTTCTGAGACCGAACAAGATATGGATGAGGATATTACTTCACACTCAGGTTAACTTTTCTTATTCTTAATTCTAGTTTCATGCATTACGTTTGGAAGACTATCTTACAATCCCAGATTAATGTTCTCTTCTATGTTTAGATTGTGCATATTCTGCTCTAATGCAATCCTGCTTTTTCTGGCATTTGATTTATCTTGAAAACATTATGATTCATGTACTGTTCTCTG
>JBBYHM010000012.1:5378409-5398850 GCA_038381775.1 Adansonia rubrostipa
TTTAACTACCAGAGTTTAAAGTTCTGGATTTTGTGTTCTTGTTTGAGCAGTCAGCAAATGGATTGCCCTATGTTATCTGGATTCGGAGTTAAGTGTCGGATACAAATACGTGTCCGATATGGATATAATTTATTTTTTTGAAGTTTTATCATATACTTTAAATATCATATTCTCATATTTATATTTGAATATATGTTGGAGAGGTGTCGGACAGGGGTATTTAAAGAAAAAATGAAAAGTCCAGTTAACATGGGTTTTACCGGTGTAAGTAGATTTTTGCTATAAAAGTAGACGTTTTCTGGGAATTACCTCCAACAGGACAGGAAAATGATGGAAGTTGGAATCTGTTATTTACTACTGTCTCTCTTTTCATTTTCACCTTTCTTTTTAGATGCGTACACTTATTGTATTGCAACATGCCAACATTCTGCCTTTTTTTTTCGTCCATGATCAAAGATAATTTGGCGATGATATTTAATTAAGCAGATATGACCCAAAAGTTTTGGTAATTTTTGTTCCTCCCTTGACCGTGTTCGGGTTTTTTTTCCCTTCAATTAATTAAAAAAGGGTCCATAAAATAAAATAAAATAAATAATTATTAAAGTCTAATTGTTTTATTGTAATCAATTGGGCTTTCAAACATCTACTTGAGCTTTTGAACATTTCCTTTCACTCAATTGAGCTTCCAATTGGATTAAAGCTGATGATGATTTCTAATCAATTCTGGTCTAATTAAATGCATAATTGGGTAAAAATAGATGTTTGAGGGTTTAATTGATTGCAATAATAGGGTTGGGATTGATTATTTAGCTTTAGTTTAAAGGATTTATTTTTCCTACTCTTAAGCTATAGGTTCAAAATTTTTTGATTTGATTCGGTTGCTTCAATTGGTTGCTGGGTTTAGAGTCTTAATCCAATCTAAAGTTGAATGAGCATTGTGTAAATTTCCCTAAATAAACTTTATATCAGTTCCCTATCTAACAAAAAATTTTAAGAAGCCCCTGGGCTGTTTTCTTCTCAAGTTTGTGCCATAATTAAAGAGTTTAAATTGGGGAAGTTCAGTGAATTTGCTTACAAACAATGCAGTCAAAAGCAAAGTCTCAAGTGAAATGCCGGCTTTTATAACTATCTCCTATCTTCATGCACAAAATCTTGACAGATTTGGGGATGGGAACCAAGGTTCCCCAATTATGCCCATTGATTAATATATCTAACAATTTTTATTTGTTGTAATCATGTTTAAAATATCATATATTTATATAAATTTTAATATGTTAATAATTCGTATTACATCTATTGTTTTCATTTTATATTTTTTCGTATTTTAATTATTTTTCTGTATTGTGTTATGTACAAAATTGTCGAATCTATTGATTAGGGACGGATGTGTTGCCCCGAGGACAACTTGTGTTCGTTGCCGTGATTAAGGGGAGACGACATTCGGTTCTAACAACCCTATCTAAGACAGCTCCCCAGCAAAGAAAGAGTCCAGGTTTCACAACATAACAGCATTGGTTGCCAAATTCACCACCTTCATCGTTTGAGTGCAGAACCACTTAGAAAGAGATGTATAAGAAATGTGAACCTGCATGAAATTGGAATCAGCCGATATAAACATGTAAATATTAAGAAACGTTGGAATGGAAGTTTATGTCAAAGAAACAACTTCCGATTCTCCTCGATGACAAGCAACACCCACAAAACTGAAGTTTTAGTCTTATGCTACTCAAACCAAATCCTTCTCTTTCACAGTTGCATTCAAAAAGCGATAGCTTTTTAATCATCTATTATAAAATCATCAGGCACAAAAGCCAATATGAATATAAAGCCATTGGATAAAGCTTAAGTGTAGCAATTTGTGTCATTCTCTTTATATGTTATGTATTTATCTTGTATATTTATCTCAATCGACTAGATTATTATGTTATGTATTTATCTCATTAGCCTAGGTCGTATTATAAATAAAAATCAATGCATTGGTTTTAAGCTTCTTTCCTCTCCACTTTATTATTGTTAAAAGTCTTTTGCAGCACTAAACTTCTAAAGTAGAAGAAATAATACCATTAAGTAGCGATTGATTGGCAGCCATGATGCGAGGATTGGTTCCTTCTTATGGAATCATTCGAGGAGGATAGGGAGTTGTGCCATCAATATAGCCGCGAAGTTTATATCCAAGAAAAAGGGATTGAAATTGTGTTTTCTATTATGGGAAAATGGTGGTAAGAGTGAGTTTGATAGGTGTTCAGGATTGTTTTTGATGAGCTGTGAGAAAATGTTGCAAATCAGTAAAGTAAAATGTTGTAAGGAGATGACAGAGACGAAGATTTGAGAAGCTTTGTAAAGCAAGTATGATGGCAAGTTATGGTCATGAATACTGTAGTTGTTAAGGATAGTGACTGTTACGATGGTTGTTAAAATTTTAGAGAAAAAGTCAAATTCTTAGCAGCTAAAAACTTGTCATAATGTAAAAAGATTTCAAAGGAAATATTTAGACCTTTATTCATAAATTCTCTGAAGATGCTACTAAGAGGTTATCAAGAGAGTGCGGAGTTATTAAGAGATCACTCCCATGAAAGTGAAACCAATTATGGAGAGTAAAATAGTGTTATTTTAGTACTACTTTAAATAATCCTTTTAAACGGCTTTTTTATTAAAATAATTCATATTTTTATTATTTTTGTAATCAGTTTTTTTTTTGGAAAACATTTGCCAAAATAGTTTTTTTTTTTTTTTACATTAAGTTGAGAAATCATCGTTTGAAACAACGATTTCAAACGATAATTTTTCAACAAGATGGTGAGAAATCGCCACTCACCACCATACTTGAGAAGCTACCAACTGATTGGGTGGCTTGCCAAGTAATTTTTTTCATAATCATGTAAGAAGTTGATCACTAATTAGGCGACTTCTCACCTATTGTATAAAAAATATAGAAAAATGAAAAATCCATCGTTCATTAGGCAATTTTCCATAATACTTTGAAAACTCACCAAATTAGTTCACAACTTATTGCTACTTATGCTCATGTCCATATAGATTGCATGTAATATATGAACGATGTTTATAGACTAGAGACCATATCCAATGTTTATCGATATGAGTTTCAACTCATTGGAAATGAAGGTTATTAGCTAGAATATCATAGTCCAGAATTGTGTCCTAATCCAAAAATGCAGAGAGATACAAAAGATCGACCAAAATTAAGTCATTTTGTAATGAAATAAACCTTAGGTAGAAAGACCAACCAAAGCATTGTGGATTATGTAAGAATGAAGGCCATACCCATAGGAAATGTCCTTATCAATATGGCATATCGGGAGAGAGTTCGCATCAATTGTTATCAATTTTTATTTATGATTATACTAGTAATTGTTTTGTGCAGCGATAAATTTTACCAGTTTTTATTGATGATGCAAATATTTTTTTAATGAAATGCAATATAAGTTCTTTTTTATTTATCATAACGTAAGTGAAACAACATTCATTTATGCAAATTCTTACAATGAACATAAGCAATATAATATGTAATTCAACATAAAAGTATCCTAGTCATCACATAGACTTAGTTCTAATGCAAAATTATAAAAATATCCCTAGGGTATACATTTGACATAAGAGTATCCAGGTTATCCTAAAGACTTGAAAATTATAATAAAAATATGAATCTATCCTAAATATAAACCTCTAGCCTAAAAGCATCTCGGTGCTTACCTAAGACTTAGCTCGAGAAAAATTACCGAAATCCCCCTACAGTATACCTTCATAAAAATATCCCGATACCCTAATGGACATATTAGAAATACATTTTATAGAAATGATATAAATGATAGAAATATAAGTAACATAATATAATTATTATAGAACATTAAATCTTCCAACATAACTATATAATATATTCACTAAAAACTAATACATTTATAACGATAATAGACAAGATTTTATGCATAAGATTTAATATAGCTATATATCTACTGATAAAGTCCTTTTCGTGCAGTGTTGAACAATAATATGGAGCTCTCCTATTATGTACTGACAATACTTTTTATTCAAAATTCTCAATTTCATTGCCACATATGCTCTAACTTTGACATCTTTGGCCTCTTACTAGCATTGCCGGTGCTTTTTCCTATGTGGATTCTTTCTTGCCTTCATCTACAATATCTGAAACCTTAAATCTACTCGTAGCCATACCATAAAAATTATAGGGCAATCAGGTAAATGTTTGGTATAACCATACCAAAAAAAAAAGAAAAAACTTGGGAAGTTGCCTAATCAGTTGGCGACTTCCTAAGTATGATGGAAAAAAAAACTATTTTGAAAAATATTTTCCAAAAAACTAATTATGAAAATAATATATTATTATTTTAATAAAAAAAGCCCTTTTAAACCTTGTTTTTCATTTTTTTATTTTCTTTCTAACTCTACCTTCTCTCTTGAACTGCTTAAGCACTCAAAGAATGCTGATTGCCACCACCCAAGTAGTTTTTGACCATTGTAAGTTATCAATTGTTATTGTAGTCTACCTACCTGCAGCTACCAACGTTAGAATCTTCAAATTTCTGCACAAACTTTTCTTCACCTCATTTTTTACCTTGCATGATTTGTTTTTTTTTTTTTAATTCGAAAAGACCTAAAGAAACATGTATCTATTTTCAAAACCAAGCACCGCCAATAGAAATCTCTTTTCTCTTCTTCTAACTTTGATTTTCCAAAAATATTTTCTTAACTACTCAAAAAAGCTCCAAATCAAAAAACTCAAAAATAAAACCTTTTTTTTTGTTTTTCTATCGCTTTTTCTCATTTTTTTGTGGTTATTATTGTTGGACATTGTTGAATGATTATGTATGTTAATGATTGCTGGATTTGAGTTATAAAAACCTAAAATTTTTTTTTCAATTTTTAACATAAATGGGAGTATTTTTTTTATGGAATGCAATGCAGAGGGTATTTTTGTGATTATGTTTGTCTTTTTAGCTCTCTTAAAAAATTCATTTTTTATTTCTCCTTTTCTAGTTCCACATTTTTTTTATATTTTATCTAAGGTCTATCTTAGTTTCCCATTTTTAAAATACATGTTAGCATAGACCAATCTTAATTTGTAATTTTTTTACTTTTTTTTTTTTAAATTTTGACTAAAAAAGTGCTTATGCAGGGTCATCATCCAAAAGATCTATATTTCAATAATTACATCACTTTGTTTATTAGCAATTAAAGAATCTTACGTGGTAGTAATCTTAAATAACTAGGGGATGATCGTTGAATTAAAGAATAATCTGATTCCCATCTAAAACGACAGGAAAGTTTTATCACTGTGAGAAAGTAATTTTTAATTTTTTTTACTAATCTGCCTTGATGATAGCGGGAAAAGAAATACACTTGAAAGCTGCTAGATATACCTTTAAACTTGGCCAAAATTTGTGACTTTTGTGTTTTAAGATGATGATAACAATAGCTTTGTCATCGCATAATTTTTATTCTAAATCCTTATTATGGTTTAAATTTTGGTAGATCTAGAAACAAATTCTGAAATAAAAAATTAAACACTAAAAATAGTTAAGTGAAAAAAATGTCCCTTTAAGTAAACAGAAAATCAAGCTATTATGTTTTGATTCAAGGCCAAATGGGGCAAATAAAATATGCTTTTTCAGCTTAAAGAAATGATTTTAAACTTGTTTGATTTAATGCTTTAACCTTGAGCCTTATGGTTATTTATTACTAATCACATGGTTAATGGGCATCATATCATCCCACTCTCTGGGATTTTAGAATGAGCCTATGAAGCCACTATTATAGACCATCTAGTGTTGGACATTTGCATGTCTATAATTTGAGTCTAGCCTTAGGGAATCTAAAAATATGATACTGCTCTATTTTTGCACTGTTAGCAACACAACTTTTACTTAAAGCATTTTTAAGCTCTAAAAGATTTTTCTGGATTTTTTTTGGCATTTTTCCATTTAAGGGCATTGAATTATCTTTCCATGAGCTCTTGTTTGCCTTGAAACAAGCTCAAATAAGGGAGTTACGATTTTTTGAATACTCGCTATATGGAACACTCAATAATAGTAATTAGGCATCATTTCAAGTCATTTTTGGCCCCATAAATGATTTTTTCATCATTTTTAAATGATTTTCCTAAAAATTACATGAAATTCCATTTCTTAAAAGGTATTGTTTACGACCTACCGAGTCCGAATGAGTCTGGGTTGATTTTTCAAAGTTTGCTACATTTATTTCTTTTGCCTATGTTGTTACTACTGAATCGGGTCTAACTTTAAAAATTATTTGCTCCTAAAAGGCAATTTTCTAGAATTTATGGAATACTTTTATGTTAATCCTTGTCAGGTTACCATTTTGAGCTATCTCATTTGCCACCTAAAACCTTTAGATAAGCCTAGAATAAATTCAGGAAGCTGGATAGAGTGAAGTTGTCTCTAGTTTTCAATTTAAGACAAAATTAAGCAATTTCCATGAATCACCTTCCCAAGGCACTTGGATGCCTTGGGATAGGCCCAGTTCATGTCCTAATATATTCTTGAGTCACATGCAGGTCCCACAAGGCTCAGATTGAGGCTTGATCAATTTTTAAAAATAATTAATTTGATATTTTTATTAATATTTTGGTTTTAGATTAAAAATTCACTTCTACCAAATTGCCCAAAAAATGTTTGTTTTCAAAAAATTACACGTTTTTCATCCATTAGGTTTTTCAACCCTTAATTTTCCAAAATTTCACCAAAAATCAAAATTTCTTTTTCTTGGGTCACTTTAGAATTTTTCAACCCAACCTTGGTTTTCATGCCCTACACGACCAATGAGTCTAAATTGTCACCACGTGCCCAGCCTTTAAAACTTCGAATGATCCGAAAAGCATAGTGCCCTCGACTTAAAAATAAATGATGATTGGTTGTGGTCGAGCCTTTGAGCTATCCCTTGATTGGGATTTGGATTAGGCATGATAATATGAAGGGGTAGGGACCGCCACCACGAAGTGGCTATAAACTTGGAGTTGCTATCGATCATTTTAGGCTAGGTAAGATCAGATGCCTATTATGAATTACGAAACTTGAAACATTGATTTCAAGGTCTACGAAGTCCAAAGATTTATTGGTTGGGCTTGGTAGTTGTTACACATTTGGGCAGCATGACGACCTATCTTGGTCAGATATGACTATTTCAAGATGGCATTACAGGTAATGGCATTCACTTGTACTTACCCACTTATTAAAGAGGATTTGCCATCGAACATAACGACATATCCTAAAGGAATGATCATGAAAATAAAAAGACAATACCCATCATTGCCCGCATAACCAATGGTATGTAGCAGTAAAGGTAAGAAATGTTTCCCCGAGTGGCCCTAATCTTTGGGTTATTCTAGTAGCATCTAGTATGGCATGACATGATTTAGCTTGTAGGGTTCATTATATAGGTTTAAGTTGACACCTACTTCGATATCCGAATGGCTCCTTCGTCCGATAAGAACAGTCGAGGCACCTTGATCCTAGGCCCATCGTGGGTTTGGCAGAACGGGTTCGATTCAATGGATGTATTTCCCTATGCAAGTGCGGAGGGGTACTCATGAGAGACATAGGTAATTTACATCTCGGAAGGTCTTGCCATGCCTCTGCGGAGGGTTACTGATGAAGGCGGATGGCTCACTTCCTCCTAATAATTAGGATACTAACCACACCATGGTGTATAGTGGGAATCTTGTGCGAATGCAAGTGCATGATGTGTGTCAGGGAAACAATCAAACCTTTTTGTTTCACTCCCATATTACCATATTTATTCAAATCAATATTTATTTGGGCACGAATAATCCTTAACAATAAAAAAACATATACAATAGAGACTAGTAGGCAAAAAACAAAAGAGAATTATATCTAAACAATTATGGAGATCGAAAACAAAGAACCGAGTGAGAAGTAGCTATTTATAGGCCTAACTCACTAAAATAATCCCCAGTAGAGTTGCTAGGCTATTGCCACGTGCCCGACCTTTAAAACTTTGGATGATTCGAAGGGCATAGCACGCTCGACTTAAAAATATATGATGATTGGTTGTGGTCGAGCCTTTGAGCTATCCCTTGATTGGGATTTGGATTAGGCATGATAATGTGAAGAGGCAGGGATCGTTGGACGAGTTGCTTATCAACTGGACCCGAAGGCCACCACGAAGTGGCCATAAACTTGGGGTTGCCACCGATCATTTTAGGCTAGGCAAGATCGGATGCCTATTATGAGTTATAAAACTCGAAACATTGATTTCAAGGTCTACGAAGTTCAGAGATTAGTTGGTTGGGCTGGGGAGTTGGTTACGCGCAAGCAAGGACTAGCATCCCACGATGCCCAAAATTGGTACCTACTGACTATATCTCACTTTGGTCTCGATTAAATCAATTCCACTTGGTCTCCATTTAGATATAATCCTTTTTAATGCATGAAGTTTTGGAAAATGTAAATTCGAGGTTTTTTTTATTAAGGAAAATTAGATCACCTATGTGCCTCAGAGATGTGAGGAACATAGGGATTTTTTTGTGAAAACAATATCCAAATTGGATTTTAAAAATTAGATGTTTCATATTAGGCACTAGAGAGATACCAACACGAAACATCGCCTTGTAAATTTTATCGAAAAGCAAATTAAATATAAATGCACAATAATACTACAAAAGAAAACAAGTTAGTAAGGAGAAAAATGAGAAATATAATAATATCATAAACAAGCAATCACAAACAAAAGAACATAAAAATGGAGGGGCAATCGAAATGTATCTCATAATTGCCTTCGATTTTTGAAGAATAATCGAGATGATAATTTTAGAGATCGATCTGCATTTGGTGGTAATTTGAAGAACAAAAACAATTTTTATCAAAACAATTTGAGGCATCCGAAAGAGAGAAAATTTTAAAATTTTAAGGTAAAAGCAAGGTTGGAGTATCCCCTAAAACAGAGTTACAGAAATAGTTAAGATTAAAGTGAAAAGTTAGATTTTTAATGAAAAAATGGGGTTGGACTATCCTCTTTAAGTAATGGGGTTGGAGTATCCTTAGAGTTAGGAAAACATTTAGGAACAAAGAGAAAATTTAAATATTTTAATTAAAAATAGGGTTGGAGTATCCCTTTTGGAGTAATAGAGTTAGAGTATCTCTACTAGCAAAAATTTTAATGTGAAATCCTATTTTTTGTATTTTAATCTTGATCCAAGTCAAAAGGGGTTGACATTGTGGGAGGAAATCAATTGAGCACATTTTTAAGACATCCGAACGTCTCGATAAAAGGGATTTCAAAAATTAGGTTGAAAACAGGGGACAACACTGCGTTGTCTCCATTTCAGATTTTGTTTAAATGCATCCCAAGATTTCAGAGGGTAAATGAGGTATCGTTGGAAAGGTAAGTCGACAAGGTTTAATATAAAATATTCCAAAAATTTTAGAAAATCACTTTCTAGACAGAACTAATTTTTGAAGTTATGTTCGTCTCAGCACTGGCAACATGTATAATTAAAAGGGCATGATGGATTTCGAAAACTCGGTCTAAGCACATCTAGGATCATTGGATCATAGATAATAACTTTCTAGAAAAGAAATTTTGTGAACTTTTTGGGAAAATATTTAGAAATTTCAAAAAAATCAATGGTGGGCCGTAATGGCCCCAAATAGAATGTTACATGCTGGTTCTAGGGTTTTCGGATAGCAAAGGTTTGAAAAATCATAACTCCCTCATCCGGTATGATCCAAAGGCAAATAAGGCACCTTTAGAAAGGTAATTCAATGCCTCTTAAAGGAAAAATATTATAAAAATCAAAAGAAATATTTTGTGGTTCAAAAATGATTTTTCAAGTTTTAACTACAGTGCTGCCAAAGCAAAAATAAGGGGATTACTTGATATTCTGGTTTTTCGAAGATAGGCTTTGGTCTAGAACGTTCGAACATCTGCAACAGAAAGTAACACGGTCTTCACAAGTTCATTCCATAATCTTATAGTAGTTTGGGATGATGGAACAACCAGTTGACAAAGTCACAAAAAGGAACATGAAACTCAAAATCAATGATTAATACTAAGAATTATTTTTTTCTTTTTTTTTTTTTTAAAATGAACTTATTTCACCATGAATCTTGATCTGAAATGTTGATTTGCCCCTAAGATTAGGAAACCAATTTGATGAAAACATTGAGTCCATGCTACTTTTCATCTATTAAAGGTAATATGAACTTAACTTGGGGAAGTTTCTAAAAACTAGTTTGTAAGAGACAAGCAAGCATTTTAATGGAGATATCATGAACAAAATACAGTACATACAAAGATAAACATGGATTAAACATCCAAACAAGCAAAGATAACATTTTGACATGGAAATGGGTAACATAAATGCAAGAAGATGACAAATAGGGTGCATGGAGATGATATAAACATGTTTATACAAAGGAGTGGATATTGGAGTTGTCAAGATAGCATTTTTATTTCATAAGCCTCCTTAAAACACAAGAAAAATATTTGGACATACTAAGACACATTAAGGTGACCATTTAAATACGAAATGGATCTGTGAATATGGAAGAGACATGGCAAAAGATGCATGAACAGAAGCTGTATGATGATGAAAATGAAGTATGGTGAGCCTATAAATCCAACAACATCAATGTGTCAAGGAGGTCATCAAGATCCTAGGACTACCACAACCAAGGCAATAAAAAGGCATGAGAGTATTAAGAAGGTCATGGCAACATAAAGGGCTCACTAAAATGAAATGGATGAACAAAACAGAAAATGTCTAAAACAAGGTAAAAATATACCAGCAAAAGCTTGAACTTTCTTCTTTTTTTAAAGCAGTAACTTTAAGCTCAGTCATTTCCCTCTTTTTATTATTGTTTAGCAAGAAAAGGGTGAAAAAAAAAGAAGCTTTCTGGTAATGTGGTTGCTGATGGGGCATTTTGAGGATGAAAATATGTGAAAGGTTGAGTTTTTGAAGGTGTTCTAGTGGTGGTTTTAGGGAGCTACGGGAATAGAGGTTTTTTTGAAGGTGAAGAGCAATGAAATAATATTTTTGGTGAACTTTTGGAACTGAAGTTGCTAGAAGATTTGTGGGAATAGATGAAAAGTGTTCTGGGATTGCTGGAGAGCTTCTTTGATAGCTGAGAGTTTTTTTTTTTATGATGGCTAGTTCTTTTTTTTTTTTTCAATGCTCAGTCCTTGCTTTTAGAAGACAATGCAAAGGGCACTTTTGATTTTTCTCTTCTGCACTAGGGGACATCTCTAGCAGCCATGCTGAGTTGACTTTCTTCTTATTGGTTCTGCCATGCTGAACAATAAAGCAGAAACGCTATGACAGCCTACAACTAGAGATATGCCTGCCACATCCTCTTGCACCCATATATCTTATGAAAGCGACCTTTGTCATTAATTGTATGGACTCCAAAAGTTTGTTAGAATCCTTTAATGAACCCATAGTTGAAGATTGCAACGTTTTATGATAGTTCCTTGGTGTAAAAACATGTTTAAATTGGGTTTTCAAAGGCTGAAAAATGGCTTAAACTAGGCAAAAATGCCTTGGTGTATCGATACAAAACATGTTGTATCAATACACAAGGTACTTTTTACTCTTTAGTATCGATACAATGAGTTGTGTATTGATACTAAGAGCAAAAAATGTTTCCAGTCTTGAGACTTAGAGGCCTATATTGATACTCCATGAATTTGTATTGATATTCTTGCTTTTGTATTGATACATCTTGCCAAAAATCACAACTTTAGCTACTACCAAGGTCTATATCGATACAAACATGCCAGATATCAATACCACACCTTGGGTATCGATACCAAACTGTCTTGTATCGATACTACATGTGAAAATTCTAGTTTTTTGTACCTAAAGGTCTCATATCAATACTTCGCCCTAATATAACTTGTACATACCTGTGGCTTCTTGATTTACCTCAACTTGGTCATAAACAATGGGAAATTGATTTGTGTATTCATTTGAATTACCTTGGCGACACCATGAAAAGTGGCCATTGATGCCTTGTTTTTACATTTTTTTTAATATAGCCCATAGGCATTTTAGACCTTCCCAAAAAAAATTTTTAATGCCGTGTTGCGTAATAGTGCTTGGTGACAGGACACCCAGTAGTCGTCCCCTAACTTTTATTTCTACTTTTTTGATTTTTATCATCTTTTACCTAACCACTAGGATGCCAAAACTTGATCCGGACAAAATGAGGTATCTACATAAACGTGTCTCAAAGTTGTGATTCAGTTATTTCTAAATAATCAATGACAACTATGAGATTAAGGGTGACTGGTAAGTCAAAAAACCAAATAAACTAATAGAAATTGACATTATTTGGTTTATTTGAGTCGATTTATTCGATTTCAAATCTTTTTATTTATCGGTTTGATCAGTTTTATAAGTTTAGTCGATTTAATTAGTTATTAATATTTTTTAAACTAACCAAATTAACTAAAATATTACATACCCCAACCCAAAATCCTAAACCTAAGACATAACTCATTACTATTAGCTCAATAATCAAAACCTAAATACACCTAACCTATGAACCCAAATATAAAACAAGAAGAAATATGCGAAAACCAATTAGACTGCTAATTTTTTGTAAGTTTAGTTGGTTTAATTGGTTATCAACATTTTTAACCAAACCAACCAAATGCTTGCCCCTATATATTTATTACATTTATTTATGCCTCACTAATGCATTTCTTACATTGATGGCAGTTTGACTCACATCTTCAAAATTAAATTTCTTAAAACTTATAGGGCAATATTTTGTATCAGTATCCCTCCAGTGATTGATATGGAACACCTTTTCAAAATTAAATTCGAAGATTGTTTTATCAAAAACTCTATGTTTCCCACCTTTCTTGGATGCACAGAGAAGGTTAAATTTATCGCCAAGACCTAGATTTACTATTTACAAAAATTGCATCATAAAAAAGGATTATACAAAAATAATAAAACTCAAAATCAAGAAAATCAATATCGAGATAATATATGAATGGTATTGATTTAAGGCATTGTGAGGGTAGTTATTTTTCCTAATGCGTAATTGACTCCTAGACCCACTTTCAAACTTTGGTTCATGTAGACCATAAAATCAATCCTTTAAGTTTTAGCGGCTCTAAGGAATTGATTTTAATAGGAGCCCCATCATACCTAGCCCAAATAGTTGGTAGTGACTCGAAGTTTTCAGCCACTTTGTGGTGGCTATTAAAGATTAGTTGGATGAGTAATTTGCCCAATAGTTTAAACTAACCAAATTACGAGAAACATTTCTTTCTCACTATATCTCATCTAAATCACATCAAGGATTATTTTTTAAGTCAGGTGTATCTCCAGTGAAGGGTAACTTACGATAAACACGAAACAAACAAATGAATAATATATAAAAATCTACATAAAATGAATTATTAATGTATCAGAAACACAAACACGATGACACATGACTCAAAATTACGAGTTATTTGAATGGTGTCAATTATACTTGATAATTTTGAACACAATGTGATTACAAAATATAAAAAAATTAAAATTGACATAAACAATGATATGAATATATGAAGATGTCAAAATCTATATAAAATAAATTATTAATGTTTCAAAATGTATATAAATATAAGTAATAAAAAATAATACACATACAATTTGAATACACTAAATAAAAATAACAAACACAAAAAAATTAAAACTAAAAGCTAAAAAAGAAAGAAATTGGGATGAAATAAAGGTCGAAAAATAACTAACCCTTAATTTCATCAATACAACAAAATTACACTCAATTGAAAACCAATTCGTGGATTACTTTAATTTATTTTATAGATTTTTAAGTCAAAAATTAAAATAAAAATCCTAATTCTTTTGGTCAAATTAAAATGATCTGTACAGTAATCCAAACAATCAAATTATATATAACATAAATTAACATGATATATGTATCCAAATCTAAATTAATACGAACTAAAACGACAATGACCCAATAAATGAAATAATGCAAACCTAAAAAATAGTCCCACCTTAAAAAAAAAAAAAACATAATCTTGACAAATCAATCATCCAACGGCCAACACCAATTCTAATTTGTTACATAGAAATAAAAACCAAAATTAAAAGATTAAATTTATTGTTTAAAATTTTGATAATTATAACTGAGATTTGATATCAAATAATAGTACATTATTTAAAGTTGGCTTGTAAAAAATGTTCTAGAAAAAAAAAAATTTAAGATTGAAATGAAAAATAAAGAAATCAATTATAATAAAAATAGAAAACTATTAAACTTTCCCTTACTCTTAGTCAAATACGATTTTTTTTTTTTTTGGTTTTAAATTCCACTATTGGCTTCTATCTTTTATTTAATTAATTAAGAAAAAAATGTTTATGATAATTATAGTTAAAATGTTAAGTAAAATAGATCTTATTAGTGGTAGGTAGTGTATGATATTAATTAATTTTTTTCCAAGAAAAATATGATGTGGCTTATTTAATGGATACAAAGTGACTATTTGAGAGTTTCCTAATATAAGTTAAACTCTTAATATATATATATATATATATATATATATATATATTATATCTCCCCCACAATAGTCATACCTCCTTCTTTTTATACATTTGTGAAGAAAGCCATGGCAAGTTCAATTTCGTCTCAGCCTCTTCACCACCTCTCGGTGCCTCCAACGTCGTCTACCTACGGTACCACCACCATTTCAGGCAACGCCAATGGAGTCATCTCTGATTCTGTTACCGATCCTCCAAAACAAATGCCTTCAGAACCAAACGATAAACCCAAGAATAAGATTGTGTTAAAGATCCGTCTAAAACATCGTCCTATTCCCCCGGTTGTGGTTGAAACTGAACCATCAACATCCGAAGAATCCTGCCACTCTTTCCATTCGAATGATCAGACTAAACGGACTGATCAACCATATGATGACGATAACGATGAAAAATACATTATTGTTCTCCCTCCGAAGCCTAAGAATGCAGCAAAGAAGAAAGAAAAGAAGTGAGGTTTCTTGGTTCCGCTTTCTAGAGAAGAGATTGAAAGGGACATTGCGGCGATCGAAGCCTTGGCAGGTTTGAAGCGGTTGAGAAGGCCCAAGAAGAGAGATCAATCCTCGAGCGTTGATCGGCGCCAGCTTGATCGTTTGTTTCCAGGTTTAGGGTATAGAAACCTTACTTAGGGTTCTGCTAGTTACTTTATTTGAATGTTTGATTTTGATTATGTACTGTTTTATTGAAAAAAAAAAAACTCTTAAGGAATTGATTTATTGTGTTTATTTTATGCTGTATTCATATTATTTCTTATATTATAGTCGTATTTAACATATCATATATTTATCTAAATTTTTAGAAGTCAATAATTTTCTTATGTAGATATTAATATATTTATATATTTACGTCATTTTATTTTTTTATCATATTTATATTATTATTTTTTGTTTCATATTTATTTGGTGTAATCATACCATGTCTAAAATTATTAATATATAAATATAACACATATCTCGATCCCATTAGTAATTAATTTTTAATAGCATACAAAATCCTATTAGAACTAGAATTCTAACTCAACTCATATTAAGAGTTAGGTAATGCTGATTTACATGCAGTAATGATTCCTCTAGTATTACGACATTTACAACAATGATGTTGTCCATTGATCAAATTATGTCATGGATTGGATTTCACTTGATTAGATTTAAAATTTTAATATTAAAATAACATTATCAAATATATTGTAAAAAATAAATTTTGTATGCTTAATAATATACAAATAGAAATAAAATTAAAATACTAAAATAATTTTATATTATATTTTAATGTTCATAAATACCCTAAAACTGAAAATTAATTAATATATTAATATTTGGCTCGAGTCAAGTTAAGTCTCGATTTAAAAAAAATCATATTACTTATAGAAAACTTTTTTCTAAAATATGTAACCAAAAAAAATATGTTATTTTCTGTTAATCAGTAAGTTATTTTCTGTGACCAAATTATTTTCATAAAATAAACACCAAAAATACAAAAAATCATTTTCCAAAAATCACATTTTACAAAACAAATGGACCCTTAATCTATAAAGAATGAATTTATGTGGATATTTATAATATGTAAAAAGCTAATTATGATTGATTATCATATCTTTGGGACTTTTTTTTTTTTTCTTTTGCCGCTGGGTGTGAGATATCAGCGACAATAATAGATTGGGCAATGCTAGAATTGCCACAAAAAAAAAAAAAAATCCAAAACTTATGAAATTTGCACTATCCGAGGTAAGGTAAGATCTTTGATGCTAAGGTGGCTCCGTTGATGAAGAAGGAATTTTTGAATTGAAATTTCTAAAAGCATAAACAATAGATAAAAGTTATCCCATCAATATGAGGGGATAAACTAAATTCGTGTTGCAACTCGGCAAACCAATTTTTTTATATATATTTTTTATAATTTTTAATAATTATGTATTGTATTTATATTATTTTTTGGATTGTAATTAAATTAATCTTTTGCGCTATAATCAAATTAAAGGTATTATGTATATATAAATCTTGATGCACTATGTGTATATTTTTTTATAAATTCGTGCATTCATGTAATTTTTGTGTTATTTTTTTCATATTCGTGTCATGTCTAAAATTGTTAAGCTCAACTGGCGCTATTCAAATTGCTTACCGCGTGGCAAGTAATTATAAGTTTTTTCAAGTATTTTTTTAAATAATTACAGCATGTTGTATTCTTTTTTTTTATTATAGTCATATTCAGTGTATTATATGTATAAAACCTTTGACATATTATATTTAAATTTTGATACATTCATATTATATTAGTATTATTTTTTTGTATTGTATTGTGTTTTAGTTATTTCCATATATCTTTGAATTCGTGTTGTTATTATTTTTTATATTATATTATATTATGTTTTAGTTAATTTTCATATTAGTGTCATGTCATAAATTACCAACTTTAATTAGAAGTATTCAAATTACTTGCCATGGGGCAAGCAATTGTGAATTCTTATGTAAGTATAATAGGTACTGTTGCCTTGTACTTGCCTTTAAAACTTTGAATGATTTGAAGGCTTAGCTCATGCGACTTAAAAAATGTATGATAGTTGTGATGGTTGAGTCTTTGAGTTATCTCATTATCAGGATTTGGATTAGGCATAATAATATGAAAGGGAGAAAGACCATGGGGCGAATCGCTTATCCAACTAGTCTCGAATGGCCACCATGAAGTGGTCATAAACTTGGAGTCGCCACCGATCATTTTGGGCTTGGTAGGATTGGATGCCTATCAAAAATAATATTTTGAGTTACAAAACTTGAAGCATCGATTTCAAGGTCTACAAAGTCCAGAGATTTATTGGTTGGGTCAGGAGTTGGTTACATCTAGGAAAGGATTACACCCCCCATGACGCCCAAAATCAATACCTACTAACTATGTCTTGCTTAGGTTTCGGCTTAATCAATCCTATTTGGTCATTGCTTAGATATAATCCCTTTTTATGCCTGAAGTATATTTTTTTTTTTGAAAATTGTAGATCCAGGTTTTGAAAGAAATTTTATATCACCTATGTACCACTGAGGTATGAGGAGCATTGGGATTTTTTGATGAAAATAATTTTGCAATTAAATTTTTGAAAATTTGGATATTTCTTACTAGGCACTAGAGAGATACCAATATGGAACATTGCCTTATAAATTTTATTGGAAAACAAATTTTAAATATGAATGCACGATAGTCACTACAAAAAAGAAATGTGTTAGTAAGATGAAAAAAAAATATAATAATATCATAAACAAAAAATCACAAATAAAAGGACATAAAAAAGAGGGACGATCGAAATATATATGATAATTATCTTTGATTATTGAAGAATAACTGGGATGACAATTTAGAGACGAGTTTGGATTCAGTGATAATTTAAGGGATAAAAAATTTTTATTTAAAATAATCCAAGGCATTCGAAAGAGATAAAATTTTTAGATTTTTGATGTAAAAGCAGGGTTGGAGTATCTCCTCAGAGAGTTAGAGTTAGAGTATCCCCAAAGATAACGTTATGATAATAATTAGGAATATAAAGAAAAAATTCAAGTTTTTTAATGAAAAAAGGGGTTGGAGTATCCCCTCGAGATAGTGGGGTTAGAGTATCCCCAAAGATAAAAATTTTTTATGATTTAAGAAAATAATTAAGAATCACGAATAAATCGAAGAGAGAAAATTTAAGTTTTTATAGTGAAAAACGAGGTTGATGTATCCCCTCGGAGTAATGGGGCTGGAGTTTCCCAAAGATGAAAATTTTTTATGTTTTAAAAGAAAAGTTTTTTTAAAAAAAAAAAATTTTGAAAATAGAAAATCGAAGATATGTATAAAATATATTTTTGTCTTAAGCCTTGATCCAAGCCTAAAGGATTTATACAATAGGAATCAGATGTACTTCGAGATGTTCGAACATTTCTATAAAGGTGATTCAAAAATTAGGTTAAAAACAAGGGATAACATCAGGTTCTCTCCTTTCTCAAATTTATTCCGAGTGCATCTAAAGGCTTCAAGGACTAAATGACTATTAAACTGTATTTTTCTATTATGACTACGAATTATACAATGTTACACAAAGCGGATCTTTTTATTTTATATTTCAAGCATTTTTTATTAAACATAATATCAATGAATTTTTTAGTAAATTTATTCAAAAGTCAAGCTCTCCGATAGATTAGTAGACTCGAAGCTACTCCAAGACTTGAACTAAAGTTTTTCAAATTTGATTCTTTTAAAATATTATTTAATTAATAAAATTTTTATATAATTTTTTTAAAAATATTTAAAATATTAATATATTAATATTTTTATTTTAAAAAAATTAAGTTAGATTGGATCTTAGGCTAGGATTTCAATGGTCTGCCAGACTTGGCTAGCCTATCTAGATTCTTAGGTTTTGATATCTTTCCTCATGATATCATTTATTAATTACTATTATTTTTAATCATAAAACCATTTCTAATAAAATAATATTTTACATAGTATTTAATAACTTGAGGCTACGTGCCTATCGCGATAAATAGATTTTAGGTTCTGATATATTTTCTCATCATATTATTTATTAATTATTATTAATTAAATTAAAATAATTTCTAATAAAATAATATTTCATGTAATATTTAATAATTTGAGGCTATATGTTTGTCTTGCCAACGTTTTACACGAATGACATGACACCACATGGCTGGGTGTTTCTTATTCTTTTGCAATTATTATTATTAGAATTGGATATAATAGTCATTTTTTTTATTATACTTTAGTTATTTTTATATATTTGTGCCTTTAAGATATGTTAGTGATAAGTTTCATATTATAATAATTTTTAGTTATTTTTTATGTTAATGCCATGTCATAAATTATAAAATATAATTAAAAGCATTCAAATTATTTGCCAAAGCAATTGTGAATTTTATTATAGTATAATTGGTCCTATTTAAATTGTCTGACATCTTGTGTCATTTGTCGTCATATTCATGTTAGTGTATCATATGCATCATAATTATATTTAAAGATTTATATATTTATATATTTATATAAATTTTGACACATTAATACATTATTTCATGTAAATTGATATGTTTGTCTAGTCATATTATGTTAAAGTTATTTTTCGTATTATATTATATTTTAATTATTTTTTAATGTTCTTGTCATGTTACTTTTTTATGTTATAATCGTATTCATTGTATTATATATTTATATAAATTTTGATATATTAATTATTCATTTTCTATAGATTTTGATAGGTTTGTTTATTCATATTGTTTTCATGTATGTTCTGTATTATGCAGTGTTTTAATTATTTTTTATATTATGTTTATATCGTATAATTATGTTATACTCGAAATTGATACTATTTAATTATATCTAATTAATAAGATTAAAATAATTCCCAATTTGAATTACATATTGTTATATTTTTATTATTTTTCCAAGTAACAATCATATTCAAGATTTTCGAGATATTCAAGATATTTATATAAATTTTGACATATTAATAATTTTTAAGTAAATTTTGACACTTTTATCTATTATTATTATATTATATATCTTATTTATACTATAAATATGTTAAGATATAGAAAAACTAAATATTTAAAAAATTATTCATAATAATTTTTATTGTGCAAGTCACAACAATACGTAAATAAAAATTATTAATACCTTGAAATTATTAATATTGTTATATTTTTTAATCTTATATTTTTTTATAGAGTCGAGGTTAACATTCTAGTTGGTAATCAACTAGATCTTGAAATTGCACCCTTCAAAACCTTTATCGAGAAGAGAATGTGACATAGTTTGTGTTATTTATGGATATCAACAATGAAAAAAATAAAACAAATTGAGAATTAAAGTTTACAAAATCAAGATTTTCTTG
>JBBYHM010000012.1:5425875-5436350 GCA_038381775.1 Adansonia rubrostipa
TGCCAATGAAAACATTTGAGAAATTTGTCTTTTGCTAAATTTAGACATGTTAATAATCGTTTCTTAAAGTTCTAGCACTTAAAATAATTTTCTTTAAAAAAAAAAAAAAATCCTCTCTCTATTAATCTGAGGACGTCTTATATATGTTTCAACTTTCATCCTAACTATTTCCCTACTTCGAAAAATTGTAATTGCTGTCTCATAATGTTTAATTTCCGTTTGTTGCATTTATACGTCAGGTACTTAAAATTGCAATCTGAGACACTTTTACAATTGTGTCAAATGTTATTGTGGTGATGGATATAATAAATGCTATCACTATTAATTGTGGTGAATATTCAAAGGAAAAGAGCTAAAATCAAGAAATAATGACTTGTAATGGTGTGTGACAATTGCTATTTAAATATCTTATATATGTTTTACTGCTTTATGCAATGAAGCACAGACACCTCTATCATCGTTGTGTGCAAGTTCGGTGCATGTAAGTTTACATCAATTAACACTATAAGTAAGAGATTTTTAGGGACAAGATAAAAAAATAATAAAAATGTTATTTTTATTTTAAATTTAATAATATTATGGAGGACATTTGTCTTCAAAATTTAACAATATTGTCATCCCTAATTAATAATATTGGGGACCACATTCAAAGATACAGTTTTAAAGGATGAACAGAGATCGTTTTTTCATCTTTAAAACTTCTGGTAAGTACTTTTTTATCTTTTAGAGATAATTATTGATGGTTCTCGATTCTTTTAAACTTTATAGTGATACCAATTGGTACAATTGACACAATGGTTTGATCAAATTAATAATCATATCGAAATGTTATTTCAAGTTGACTTTACTAGTTCAGAGCAAATTCATTGTTTATCAATCGATAAATCGATACAGATATGATACCAATATCAATTGTTAGATAGAGGTTTTTCTTTGGAATCACCAAAAACAATAAGTTTTAGTCAGAAAAAAAATCATTAAAATATGAACTGTCTAAACAACATTGCTTGTATTGACATTATAGGGAACAAATAATAAAACCATTTCCTTATCCAAATGTAAATAATTACTTGACTAGTTAGTAAAAACAGAAATTGCAAATGAAACATGCAAATGACAATCAGTTTGGACCATTGAATACATATAATATTAAGAACGAACCAAGAAAAAAGAAAGTGGTTTTTGTAGCTACATACAAATATATAGAACTAATTAAGTGCCTAACCAAATTAAAAGAGATTCAAATGTATAATTTGAATGTGGATGAGGCATTTCTACAGAGAATGATACCTACCAACATTGGAAGGAAGAAACATCAATAAAAACATCATAGAATTAAAAATATATACATATACAAAAATATGTGACAGTGAATAGCTTCTAAGCATTAGACTTGGATCATTGCTGGTCTGATATTTGCAACTTGAATTTTTTTTCAAACCATTTATTTAAGTTCAATCAAGCCAAACTTAAATTTAATGGCAAGTTTAACTATTTAAAAAATATTAAAATATTAAAAAATATATTAATATTTTTATAAAAAATTTAAATAAAAATAAATTTTTATTTATAGAAAGTAATTCGAGCTGGCCTGACATGGACGCATCTACTAAGCATTCAACCATAAAGCCAAGAAAAAAACAATAAAAAAACAGTTGAAATACTGAAATGAAATAAATGAAGATCAAATCATTTATAGACTTTTTAAGGATATCTAATTGAAATTAAAATCGGAAATCAGAAAAGTAGAATGATTTGATAGTGCTTTGAGTTAGAAGTTTGAATTTAATATTGTAAGTTAAACTTATTTTATATTTTTAATTATAAGATAATTTTTTACTCATATTATGCCATAAAATTATATAGAATATAATTTATAATGTATCACATAATTGATTAAAAGTATTTATATTGATCCAAAAATTTATGCAATCAATTCGGCAACTGAACCATAACCTAATGATTTGATGCCCTGAACGATTCATTAGTCAATTCGGTTTTGATAACTATGATATATACTAGGGTTTGAATCCTTATGTTCCTTCAGTTTTATTATCCATTTAAGGATAATTTTTAAAGTAAGAAATAAATATAAAATAACACAATACAACAAGAATGCACAAATCTAAGTTATTAAATGTACATTATATGTAAAAAAAATTAATGTAAATATCAAAATATAATTCATTTCAGATTTCTATCATTCTTATTCATATTAAGAACTAAAAAATAAAATATAAACCTAACAATTCATCTAATAACTCTAAAATTACAATACCATTTAACATAACATTTTAAGATTTCAATTATTATAATATTTTTTCTTTTAATTCAACAACTGAAGTTTAAAAAACTTACTTAAATTAGCCTATTGTATATTTTAATTAATATTTTAAATTTTACTAATAACACATTAATATAATAATTTTTATTCAATAATGTAAAAATAAAATATTAATATAACTTTAATTCTTAAAAAAATCATTATTATAAAATAAAGGGTACAAAATTAAAAATTATTTTACTAGTGTCACACAAGGATAGATAGAGGAGGATTCTCAATTACGTTTTCTTACTTGAATCAAAACATTAGTACATGACTATTTATAAAACTAAGAAGACAATTCTAGAGTCTGTTTATATAACCAAGAAAACTTTTCAATGTTCAATGTTGTCAAAAATAAATGGATGATGTGACTTCTTAAAAATAATTCTTCAATATCAACAATGAAGTCAAAGTTTAATTTTCAACAATATTAATGTCTTCATACCTACCTTTTGGAATCAGGAAGGCCACAAGAAAGATCATCACAACGGAGATATGAGTTGCTTCTTCATCTCAGCTGCTAGGTTGCTTCCTATCATAAGCTCTTTTGCATGATATCTTGTATTAACTGTGTAATGTTGAGGTAAGAAGATCCCCCCATTTCAACAGCCTTATTTGCCAGTTCTCCAAGTTTCTTGGCTCTATTTCTTCTCTCATTTCCTTCCTCTCCTCCATCCATCATCTTTTCAATAGCCTCTTTAACATCTTCCTTCTTCACCAAAACCCCAATTTCCTCTTCTTTTGTCCACCTCACAGGCTCCTCCACTCCAACCTTTACTCCAATTTTAAGTATTTCCACAACCAATTTCTCATTAGCAAACTGGTCTCCATATAGCGGCCAAGTTATCAAGGGCAGACCGATGGAGATGGCTTCAATAGTAGAATTCCAGCCACAATGAGTTAAGAACGCTCCGATTGCGCGATGCGACAATATGAGTACTTGCGGAGCCCAACCCCGGATAACAAGGCCTCTTCCTTTAGTTCTTTCCTCAAAACCATCTTCTGAAATCCAATTCTCGACTTGGTTCGATGTAACACTGCCTCTTATAACCCAAACAAATGGTCTATTCGATGCCTCTAAGCCTAAACCAAGCTGTATTGATTGTGAAGGAATCACATTAGATTGGCTCCCCAGACAAGCATAGATTACCGAACCTGGTTTTTGAGAATCAAGCCATCTCAGGCATTGGTTTTCATCAACCGAGGCCTTGTTACCTCTCTCAGCTTTATCTATAGCGTCCTTGTTACACAGAGAAACTGGACCAATGCACCATATCTTGTTCCCTCTTGCTTTCCTGTATTCCTTAACATATTCTGACTCCATTTCTTCGAAAGTGTTTATGACTACTCCATAAGAGGCTACCTCCGTCTTCTTTATTTGCTCCGAAAATTCCTTGAGGTTTTCAGACATGACTCCAGAAATCTGGGATTTAGTAAATTCAACTTTGTCAGGCATGTTAGGCACAACAAAGTACTCTTTCTCCGAGGGTATGGTCTCAAGAATGTTGGAGATGCTTATATTATCGATGCAAAGAAGAAGAAAGCAACAAACTCCGTGGAACACAATCCTCGGAATCTGAAACTGGTTAGCGATGTTGACTGTATACGACAACAAGACATCGGAAATGATACAATTTGGTCGTGGCGTCAGCTGCTCGAACAGTTTTTGAACTGGTTTTTCGAGCATGTTGGCTGCTTGGAAGAAATTCAAAGCTAGGTTAAATGAAGGCAGCATGTCGAAGTTCTCGCACCCTTCAGGCAATCCAGCTTCTACGCATGGAAATCGAAATTCAACTAAATGGATCGAGAGCCCTGATTCCATGGCACGATCAAGAATCGTCTTGAATCGGGCTGCATTATGTGGAGTCGTAACGATGGTTATGATAACGCCTTGTTGCGCCAATAATCTGGCTATGTCAATCATGGGGGTCATATGGCCTTGAGCCATGAAAGGAAACACGACAAAGTGAAGCTGCTCGGGTTGAGTAGCCATGGAAACTGTTTCGAACTAAAGCATAAAAAGCTTTCGATCAAAACTCGACTTAAACAGCAACTAAGAGTAAGACTTGAAAAGTGATTTTCGTAAAACCCAAGGCTTCAACTTTGAGTAAAATTAATGTATAAAGAAATGCTCCTCCAGTCTGCTTTCATGCTGACATAAGAGCATACATAAGCATTTTTGTTTCTATACTAAAGTGAGTTTCCCATTTGTCAATAAAAGAAAATGAAATTTTTGGACTGCCTTCAGCCGTATTTGAATAATCCATACCCTGCATTGTTAGACTAGCTTTTGGGACTTTGTAATTTTTATATTTACGTTATGTTTATAATTTTTTATTATATTATAATTATATTTAAAATATTTTATATTTTATTTAAATTTTAATATTAAAATTATTAATATTATATAAATTTTAAAATATATATATTTATATTATATTATATCATATATTAAATATTTTATATATTTATATTTATATAATGATACTTAAAATTACTTTCTATTCTGAAGTGCCCACCATGGAAGACCAGGACATATGTATTGATTTAATCATTAAAAAAAGTGGACAGATGTATTGATTAATAAATACTCAAGAAGTGTCCAACACGGCATCAAGTTTGACCATAGAGGAAAGTTAAAATTAAAGTGAACTTATCGTTTAGGTCGCGGTATGTATGGTTATTGGTGCGTTACAATAACCATATGCAGATTATCAAATTCATTATTGAAATGGATGTTATATACGAATGTCTCACATTACTGTGGATTGTAAAGTCCTCCACATGACTTTCATCAGGGAAACTGGAAGTCGGCACACCTACAGCTAAAAAGAACACCTGTGCCGAAGTCCTGGCAAAAAAAAAACACTAAGATGGTTTGTAATTTTGTTATTTGTCTAACTTTTTTATTTTTTTTTCGATTTTTTTTTTCAAGGTGCATAAATTTTTGTATTTGTCAGCTTTAACAATGTAAGGTTTTATAAAAATAAAATATCATCATAAAGCATTCAAAATTATTTATAAAACGTACTCCAATACTTAAACTAATGATATGGTTTCAGCATATTTAGGTTTCTTTTACATCTAGTCAACCTACATTAAAGCTATTTTATATTTGAGGGCGGATGTGTTGATGGCTTCTAGTATTGACAAAGTGTTAGCAATGTATCCTTTAAATCTAGAATTATTGAACAACCTTAAAGATTTACATATGTTATTCGAAAATTTTTTAAATTTTTTTATAAATTCAAATTAAATTCAACTTAAAAGACTAAAATAACTATTTATAAATAATAAATAATTTATTTTATATTAATATATATAAATTTTTATTATTAACTTTAAATAAAATATTTTTAAAATATTAAATAATAATTTAAGTAAGATTGAACCAGCTTATATTAGGGAAACTCATTTCCAAGGGCCAGACCAGGCTAGTAGACAATTTTGTTGGTTTACCCTTACGGGGCCTAATTCAGCTATTAGCCCACCATTTACGTATCACTTTAAGCTCTAATTTTATGCAATGCTTTTTTTTTTTTTTTCCAACCAAAAATGAAAAACGTTAAATACAAGGATACAAATTAAGCAAACAGAATTAGAGAGCAGATTTTCAAAATAGCATCATGGAATCTTAGATCTAGCTATTAACGTGTTTGTATTTTTTTCTTGTATTTTTCTTGTATTATATTTGTGTTTAAAATATCTTATATTTATATAAATTTTAATATATTAATAATTTATATTATATATTTTTTGAAATATTCATATCATATAGTATTTTAATTTTTTTTATTGTTTTCATAATATGTAATTGTGTCATGTCTAATATTGTTTAGTCTAATGAAAACCCTAAAAACTAAGGATTTATTTGGATAAGTGGTGAGATTGAAAACAATTGTGTCAATAAAATTAGGTACTGTAGCAATAAGATTGAGTACTGTAGCAATAAGATTAAAATCAATAGTGTTATATGTGTTTGGAAGCAAACGCAATAGTGGCGGTAAGATAAATTATAATTAGAGTATGAAATGACTATTAAAGATATTAGATTAAGATGTGTAAATATATAATAAATAATTATAAAATATTAAATTTAGGTTTATGTTAAATAATAATAAAAATTATATTTATGTCAAAAATAAATTAATAAAACATATAATTAAAAATTAATAAAATTAATAAAATAATATTTTTATGTAATTACTTATTTTTAATTATATTATATTAATTATATAATAATAAATTTATTAATATTATATTGAATAAATAAATTATTTTATTCTTAAATAAAAATCATAATAAAAGTTAAATAAAATATGTGCCCGGGACAACAGTGTCCCTACATTGTTTATGAGCCTTTCGATGGAGGGTTTCTACTAGAAGCCTGAAGCCCAAGTCGATAAACAGGCCACCAACATGGTGAGAATACTCTCACCGTACTTGTGGCCTGCATGCCAGAAAGGGGTGACCGGAAGAATTTATCCATTTCTTAAAATAAAAAGTAATGCAACATTATTTTGGAATAAAGATTTTTTAGTGCTTTTATTTAAAATTTTTATTTTAATCCCAACATATGCAAGTGGGGTCTCATTTTGGCTCCCTCCAATGGAATTTCTAGTCAACTACTCTAAATAAAATGAAAAACAAAAAATCAATTATGAATTGTTATAACTTTTATTTATTGATCAATTATTGTTCTTAATTTTTGTTAAATAAATTAATTAAATATTTAGTAAGTCATTTGATAAATGAAGATAGTAATACATGGTTTGATCAATCAAATTGACTTGTTTTTTTTTTAATACTTTCTTTCAATTATTAATTATTATTCTTAATTTTTGTTATATAAATTAATTAACAATTTAGAAACTCATTTGATAAATGAAGATAGTGACATATAGTTTGATCAATCAAATTGACTTGGTATACTTTTTATTTTCTTTCAATTGAATTGATCAATCAAATAATTAAAATACGAAACGAAAAATAAAATAAACAAGACACGAATACATAAATATGATAAAATTTATATAAAATAAATTATTAACGTATAAAAATTTATATAAATTTATAATAGTTTAAACACATAAAAAATAATACGAATATAATACAAGTACATAAATTATTATCTAAATTGAATCATTATTATAAAATTATATAAAATATAAAATAAATTAACGTGACACAAACACAAATTTTTCACTACAGCAAATTTGATTTTTTGTTGCATTTATTTTGAAACACAACTAGTATCCATGTTGCCCTTTAGCGGCATTGGACAGACATTTAAAACGCCGCTAATAGTTTTCTTTTACTAACATTTATATCTGTAAATGCTGCTAAGGTATTACAAAATTTCGCAGTTCCCTCTTTAGGCACAAAAAAAATTTTACTGCCATTTATTTACTTGGAATACGGCGTTTTAGTGTGTGTATATATATATATATATATATATATATGTAGCGGCATTTTTAAAACTAAACGCCGCTAAAGTCATTTCAATTAAGCAAAACTAAATAACGGCGTTTGCAAAAGCCGCTAAACTTAAATATATTTGAGGTTTCCCGTTTTCTCTTTCTAGAACCATAATCTCTCTCTCTCTCTCTCTCACACACGCACACACACTCTTCTCGCTTGAATTGGCTTCGAGTGTATGGTTTTTTATTAAAGTAGAAGTTTAAGTTTTTTCTAGTTATGATTTGAGGGTTTGTGAATTTTGTTGAGAAATTGTTGCTTTGAGTATGAATTTATGTGAATTTATTTTTGTTCTAGAAAAAACTATTTTTGGATATTTCATACCTGAGATTAATTTCCCACTTAGAACCTCTTCGGTCGACAGGCGCCAACATCGCAGCTAGGTGCTGGGCTGAGCACCCAGCCTCATTGCAACAGCCAGCCTCGCTGCGAGGTGCTGGGCCGAGCACCCGGCAACATTGTTGGGTGTTCTTTGAATTTGAAGTTTTAAGGTCCTATTGGGACAGCTAAATAGCTTGATTTTAAGTAAATTTATATATGATAAAATAATAATTTATTAAAAAGTAAATAATATGATGAGCTTTGAAAATATTATTGATAAAGTATATTATTGATTTATCATTTTTTTTTTAAATTTAATTAGTTAAACTCATTAACTATTAAGAGTTTATATATGTTATTGTAAAATTTTAAATACTTCTTTGAATATTATTATTATTATTATTATTATTATTATTATTATTATTATTTCAAGTAAAGATAATTAGAGTCTGATAATAGTATAATAAAATAATAAGATAAATTAAAAAATATGAAAGTCATAATAGATAATATCATATCAAAAATGAATCAAATATTAAATATAAAATATTAGATATTAATACCATATATAATTTAATTAAATATTAAAAATTTAATTTATATTTTATATGTGATTAAAACTGCTCATGGGTTGGGCCGAGCCGTAACCTAAATTTTTTAAAATCTCAAGCCCAAGTGCTTATTTATGTGCCTAGACCCGCTTGTTCAAGCTAGAATTATTGTTGATCATATTAAAAAATATTTTTATTAATATTTATATATTTATAATTAAATTCAAATAAAATATATGTTATTTTAATTTAAAATTACTATTCTAAGTCGGGTCGGGCTAGTATGGAACAAAACTCAATTGGGCCGAGTGAATAGTTTGATCCTTGAGAAGGCTTATCTATAATAAAATAATAATTTATCAAAAAATAAATCATATCATGTGCTTTGAAAGCATTGTTAATAAAGTACATAATTCATTTATCACTTTTTTTAAATTTAATTAGTTAAACTCATTAAATATTAAGAGTTTATACATATTAATAGTAAAATTTTAAATACTTTCTTGAATATTATTATTATTATTATTATTTCAAGTAATGACCCGTCCGAACCCTCTCGAATCCGCCCAATTATCATCTCTAATTATTAGCCTAAAAACACCGCTAAATTTAGTGACATTGTTTTCCCTAATAGAGTAAGCCACATTTTGTATACAGATTGTTAAATATGAAAATAAACGTCACTAAGCACCTGTTTTCTTGTAGTTTTTCTTCAAATTAAATCTGTATACTCATATTGCTTAGGGCTAAGGGCCAACACTGAGATAGACCTCATAGCCCTACTCTCCCTCTAACAATGACACCTCCTATTTACTATCTAAATGGGACCACAGGGGTGATACTTGCATGGTACCACCCTTAGCACACAAGGTGCTTGGGCAAGCAATTATGCTAGTTTGTATCGGGCAGACTAGATGAGCAGCCTGAGATTTTATACAGCATTGAGTATAAAAGGTATGGGTAAACTTGACACCTTAAGTTTGTATCTACATTTTTGCTTTTTTATTCCCTTCTTAAAATCTTATTATTAACTTAAGTATGCCTTAAAGTATAAACGTTAATGCTCTTCTGATCTTTGTTTCCCTTGCAAGTCTACTCTCCAACCTTTCTCTAGTGTCCCCTCCAAGAAACCACTCTTCCATACCAAGAACATCGAGAATATAATCATTATAACAAATTATGCAAAATATAAAATGAATTGAGACACAACACAAACACAATATGACAAAATAATTAAAACATAATATAAAAAATAACATAAATACACGAACATGATAAAATATACATAAAACAAATTATTAACTTAAAAATTTTATATAAATTTATAATATTTTAAAATTATGAAAAATAACATTAAATACAAACAAATTTTTATCCTCTTATTTCTCTTCCTTTTTTTTCCCTTTCTACCCTCTTTGTTTTATTTTTTTTTTCCTTTCTTTCCTTCTTCATTAAAAAAAAAAAACTTGAAAATACATAAATTAACACTTCATAAACCTTTAATGCCCTTAGTTGTCCCCAAATAAGTTTACTCAAAAATTGAAATTGATCACTCTGATATCTTGGAAACAACTTTTTATTAGTGCTATCGATTATAGATTTCTTCTTGAATTAAGCTGAGATTAGTTCATATGCAAATTTAAATATAATTTGGCAAGGGTTTATAAGGTAACGAAATATTTATCCCAAAATATAGGTAGAGAGGGTAACCAGCTAGGACGAGAAGGATTTTAATCGTTGTGTGAGTGAAGAAAAAAACATTAAAAGAAAATAAAAGAAAAGAATCTAATATAAAAGTA
>JBBYHM010000012.1:5500591-5605685 GCA_038381775.1 Adansonia rubrostipa
ATCGTTTAAATGATATAACAAAAACTAAACCAAATCTCTAACTTCTGTATATTTTTATTTCTCCTTGAATTAGAACTAAAATTGAAAACAAAACCTACACTGAATCCTAATAATCTCTAATCCTTAATCTCCAAGGCTATTCTTAAACCGAATCAAATTAGAAAAAGTGGAGATCGAAGAAAGGGGAGAGTAAAGAAACGGAAAGCGAAGCAAAGAAGAAGTACATGTATATATACATATATATATATATATATATTCTGTTTGAAAAGATTCTGTGATCCCGTCTGTCATTAGAAAATTTTCCTAAATTAAAACCATTTTCAACTATTTCGCACCTCAGCACAATTTATTAATTTTGATTTGGGTATCATCACCCTAAACCCTCCAACACTTCATGTTTTCCTTTTTAGGTTTAGGTTTTGGTTTAAGGAAAATGCAGCTAAATAAGTATTAGGATTTGGGAGTTAGATTTGAATTTGATTCGATAGAAATCAAAATCAAGAGGAATTTTGGAATTTCTTGGGATTTCAATTAGAATTGCATTTTTTTTTTCAAGTTTTAATTCGATTTTTTATTTAATATTATTATTATTATTTTGTTTATGTGCGCATGAAATGATTTTTTAAAATTAATTCGAACAGTTATATTAGAGGAAAAAAAAACAAATAATGCTTGTAATTGGAATATAATTCAATATCTCAGAAGTAAAATTACCAAACTTTTTCAAATTACTATACATGAGCTAAAATCGCATTTTGTATATAATCAAACGACTATTTACAAAATTAGACCCCTTTTTTAATATTTACAAATATAAAGAAAAAGTGAAAATCATTAAATTAAATTTCTACAAATAGACAAACAATGTCTTATCGCTATCTCCCACAGCCCGCCATTCATGATTCCAACTTAAAAGGTTTCTAACTCGTTAGAAAACTACCAAACTCTAAAGTTGAATCGATTAGATTTTTTATTTTTTATTTAATTAATTTAATTTTTAAATAAAATTTAAAATTTAATTTAATTAATTAAATATTTTATGTTTTGATTTAATCGATCTAATGAGTTGATTTTTTTAGTTAATGATCGAAAAGTTGCTAAAGGAAAATATAAGAACACAGAAAATCCACACAATAAAAGGCTGTGTATGGTCTAAAAATCTCTAAAGAAGAAAAAAATCTTCTCTCTTTCTTTCTCCCATGGCTCTCTCTTCTGCTTCAGTCTTTAGCCATCCACTAGCCATCTCTGCCCCTACGCCTCGCCCTTTAACTATTCCTTTCCACCGCCGTCATCGTCATCATCGTTCCCTTACTTTCGCTACTTTAAGCTCCCCATCCTCTCAACCATCGTCACCACCATCGCCTCCGGTAGCAGCAACTCCTCGTCCTTCAACTCATCAGCATCCAAAACCGGGCTTCATCGAATCATCAAGACCCCATGAACCAAGCAGCAGCTTTAAGTATGCGCTAGCCAATCCTAATGCCAATCCCTTCCTTGGTTTAGCTCGTTCCACCGAGTCCAACATTGAAAAGGTATGATTATTGATTGAATCTTCAGTCTGCGGCCATTTTTCTTTAAAGAATCAGATCTCTCTTACTTGTAGAATTCACAAGCTCAAAGGAAGTTTAACCATTAAGTATTAACCCACATATAAACTCAATTTTAGAGGGACTCAGGGAAGTATTTATTTATACATCAGAGGCCGTAACTGGATTTTACGACAGTTAATTTAGTGTTTTAACTTTTTTTGTTTAATTTTTTAATATTCATAGTACTTCGAGATATTTACAACCATAAATTCACTTTATAAATAAAATATTATAGTCTCGTTCACTATTCTAAAATCTCATTAAAAAAGGGAATTTTATATATAATTATAATTATAATTATTATGTTTGCGGTTAGCTGTGTAACTAAAAAAAATTAGTAGAAAACGAAGTTAAAATTAAATTTATTGGACTTTTGGTTCTTAGTTTAAATGATTAAATTGATTGGTTTATTTAAATGAGAATTTAAATATTTAAAAAGTTTATTTTAATGTTTAATAAATATTAAGTATAGTAAATAATTAATAAATTATGTACTTGATTAATGGCAATATTTTAAAATAAATTTAAAAATAATTAAACTTTTAAATCCCATCAATTTTAAAAAATGTATAATAAACCTTTTTTTTTTTTTACAGGTTGTTCTAGTTTTTACCAGCTTTGTTGGAGTTTAAACCAATTGTTTTTCCTATTTAGGAGAGGTTTAATATAATTTATCAAGTTGATTAGGCCATCCATTTTTGATTCAATTGGCTCAATTGATCGGTTCGATTTAATATCAACGATATTATCGATAAATATAATACGATCAAAATATACATCGTGATCGTAATTTAAATTAGTAATTATACAATTCAATATACGTTTGAGATTTTCACTGCTTAGGCTAATTCTTGTTTCTGCAGGCAATTTTTGACTTCCGTTTCTTGGCAATCTTTGCTATCGGAGGTTCGCTGGCCGGTTCACTTTTATGCTTTCTAAATGTACTTTCTAATTCCCACCCAGCATCTATCTTTTTTATTTATATTTGGCAGGGGAAGCAAAGATTTAATTTCCGCCTTATTATTTTAAAAGCTAAAACATGAGTTTTCTTTGACTGACATTTTTGCAGGGTTGTGTTTACATTCATGATGCTTACAAGGTCTATTGGTCAAGCTGTGTTAAAGGGATTCACACAGGGAATATGGTTCTACGATTAGTTGAAGCAATTGGTAAGTTTTTCAAAAGTTTATGGAGGAAAAAAAAGAAGAATGCTTTGATCTTATTTGGATTCTAAAGCTGTCTGGTTGAGTTGTTTTCATTTTTTTTTTTTTTGGACAAAGGAACCTGAAATCCGAGATAGGGAAAGAAGTCGTAGATATTAAGATTTGAATTTTTAATTTGTTAAATCTCGTTTCTTAAAGGTGATTCTATCATCAACTAAGTTAAGCTTGAGGTTCTTTAATGATATTATGGCCCATTTGGTTCAATGAAATGGCTAATTCATTTAGCCTATATTCCGTGGCCCACCACGAGAGAATAGGATTTGGTCGATTCAAGTCATATTCAGGTAGGGCTTGAATAGTCGTTCGGTGTCCATCCACTGAACGGCTATTCAGGCCTTAGGCAAAATAAGAAATTATTTTTGGAGATTCGTATTTTTTTTGTCGAAATTCAAATCTTACAGTATTCTATTTCATTAAGCCAAACTATTATTAAAGCTATTTCATTCCATTTTAACTTTTTTTATTCTCACAAAATAATTATTCCATTACCATTAGAGCTCTATTCCAATGAACCAAATATAATAATGTAATGAATGTGTTGGCAGATGTTTATCTTGCTGGGACAGTGATGTTAATATTCGGTATGGGGTTGTATGGATTATTCATCAGCAATGTAAATCCAGAACTGCCTGCCGATGTTGATCGTGCCCTTAAAGGCTCTTCATTGTTTGGAATGTTTGCTATGAAGGTAACCATTACCCAACACCCTTTCTAATTCATAACTTTTGCACTTTCCAACGAAAACAGATCAGTAACTATGTTGTTCCAACTCTTTCTACTTCCTTTTTATTTTTATTTTTTTGAAATTCTTATGCCTAATGAATATCCGAACATGATTGCAGGAAAGGCCAAAATGGATGAAAATAAGTTCATTGGATGAACTAAAGACAAAAGTGGGACATGTTATAGTGATGATCCTTTTAGTGAAGATGTTCGAAAGAAGCAAGATGGTTGCTATTACCTCTGGCTTGGATCTACTTAGTTATTCCATTTGTATTTTCCTCTCATCTGCTTCTTTATACATCCTTCATCATCTTCACAAGCCAGAATAATTAAAGATCTCATCATTTCTCAAATTTAATTTGCAGCTCATATAGTAACAATGCTAATGTATTGGTTAGTATTCATCAAAATGATATTCAATACTGAATATGGAGTTTAAGCTTCATTGTTTCATCCAATTATTTTTAAGAAGTGATATTTAATAGATTTATTATTCCAATTTTAGTATATACAATTTTTTCTCGTATTCGTAATCTACTATCTCTTTTATACTCATACATATATGTAATTGTGTAATTAGATGTATTGTTAAAATTATATATTGGTATTATAAAGCAATGTTATCTCCTGTATCAGTACCAAAAAATATATATAAAGTAATAATTATATACATGGTACCATGTGGGTGAGTGTTAGGTAGAGTTTTAAACTTTGGGGTATTTATGCAATAAGATGTATTATTATAATTAGATATTATATTATATTATATTATATTATATAAATAATAATTAAATAATTTATTCGAGTGGGGTATAAGTGGGCTCGATTTAAATTTTTTTCTCAAGGCTAAATCTATTTTGAAAATGAGTTTTAAAATTAGTGTAGTCTACTTTTTAAGTTCGATATTTTTGTCTGAATTTTATTGGATGAGTTTTCTGACTTAAACAATTAGATTGGCCTATGTACAAGTCTTTAAATTTGGAAGATAGGTGAAAAAGTGTTTGATGATTAAATTACTAAAAGAATTGTTGAACGAATAAAATTAATGAAATTACATAGCTGATTAAATAATAATTTCATAATTAAAAAATAAATAATCAATAATGAATTGATAGAAAAAAATTAAGTTTAAAGAACAAGGTCTTACTTTCAAATAAATTATTCTAACTTTCTCATAGAGTGCTCCAAGATTATGCTCATTTTTTTTAAACACTTAAAACTTTCATTATTTATATTTAATACAAAGTTTAAATATTTAATTTTTAATTAAAATTAGAATTCATTGATGTTGTAAAATAATTTATAAATGATATTGAAATTAATAAAATAAAAATGTTTTTCTTAATTTTTGTATTAAATCAAATATGAAACTCGAAGAAAAAGAAAATTGATCACTAATATCAGAGCATCAGGTAGCCATTTCATGTACGTCATGAATTTTTAATTTCATCAAATTAAATTACTAAATTTTTATTATTAACAAATTAAGTCATTGACTCCATTTTCATCAAGTAATTCTATCAGAAAAGCTGATTCAACATGTATGCTTAGCTTATTTATTACATCTAATCGAGAAAACATCTAGCAAACATAGGCCACTTATCCATGCCATGTTAACTTTTTTTTTTTTTGTAGAATTACTTAATAGAGTTTTCCGTAAATGATTTAATTTATTAATAAAAAAAGTTCGACGATATAATTTGATGAAATTAAAATTTTGCGACTTACAAGAAATTCAATGCTACATTTAGTAACTCAAAATATAAATTACCTGTCAATAGTAATTGAAGATACTTTTGAAAGTAGAGATGACAATTTATATTTATGTTATATAAGTGTTATTTTTTTATATCAAAATCGTGCTTAAGATGTTATTTATTTATATATTTGAATTTTAACATAGTAATAATTAATGTTATATAGACTTTGAAATGTTCATATATTTATATTGCGATTATGTTTTGTGTTTTAGTTATTTTTCATGTCGAGTAATTATGTCTTATCCAAAATTACTACAATAGTTGAAAAATGATGAATTGAAAAATAATGAAAGAAAATTAAGATTACAATTCATAATGTTAAACGTTTAAAAGAAAACCACTAGTAAATATTAAATCTGTCAAGTGATCAAGTTATCCGTCCTGCTTTGCTTTGAATTAATGCTTATTCAATAAAAAAATTATTTAAATATAATTATAAAAATATTTTTAAATAATAAAACAAATTTATGGGCCAATCCAAATTGACCTTGGATAATAAAAAAATTTTGGATCATAGACTAACTTTGTCATGTTTATGGACAAGTCTAGTAAATACTAATAAAATTAGAAAAAATAAACTTTTAAATCCATGACTAAAGGTGCCCATAGGCCTATTGGATATGAATGCTAAATTAACGGTGTATAAATACGAAATATGTATATGCATACGAAGTTTTTTGTATATTATACGCAGGTTGTCGTACCAAGACATATAATATATAATCATAATATACGATTGATATCCATGGCAAATGAGAAACTATTTTCATTGTGTTCACTTCAAGAAGAAGAAAACTGATTGGTTAGGACCGGGCCTGACTAGCATGTTATGTTGTTTGGGTTAAGACAATTAGTTGTCTTATTCGTACAGTTTTTTTGTTCTAATTCGAACATGTTGAATCGCTATCAATGTTCAAATTTTGAACATGAAAAATGACTTTATAATATTTAAATTTCTTTTGAAAAGTGAAATGGTTTTGGTCCAAAACCATTTTAAATAGTTTTTATCTTTTTATCGTCTAAAAGATTTTTTGTCTTTATCTGTAAAACTGTCCAAAACCTGTTTAAATTGTTTTACAAAAAATTGAGATGAGATTAATTTTGTCCTATTCGAAGATTACCTGGTTTTCATCCTTTGGTATTCTGGTTCTATCATCATCTAAGAGAGAATTAATAACATCCAAGGTTCATGTACTTGCTGTTGTTGTGTTCTGATTGCAACGAGATTGAGAGACTAGGGAGACTAATTGGGACAAAATTGTCAAACACAATATATAGGCAATAATTATTTTAAGGTTAGATTATTCTAAAACTTGACTCAATCTAATTCTGCTTGTGAAACTTTTATTTTAAAACAAATTATTATTTTATGTTTCGTATTTTTCAGTATTCGTATAATTTTATCAATTTTCGATTATTGCAGTATATCTTTTACAATGTTTATTTTGTTTCCACATAGTATTGAATTTATCGTTATTTTTTATGCATGTTCACTAACAAGCTTAAGACAACTAGTGTCTAGTAATATATGTATTGCCTTTCAATATCAGTGTTCAATAAATCTATTTGAAACTAGTATTGAAGACTACATTTTTGAATTTCTGTTCGATAGTGTTTTATATTTGAATTTACTGTCTTGAAACATGTGTATTTTGTTTGAAAATGTTTCTTTTTATTGTGTTTAAAGATAATCGAGGTGCAAAGAAATAGGCTAGGCCTTAGACTGTGAAAACCAAGGCAAATGTTGTAGAACATTTGCAAAAGAACAATAAAAGAAAATTTGTTAGCTCCAGATCTTCCCAAGGAACCTAGGGTATAGGTGTACAGAAGTTCACGGGAACTTACTTCTTGTGTAATAAACCCGGACACTGAACCAAGGACTGCCATCAAAACGAGCATAAAAATAAGAAAAGGAAAGCTCAAGCCAACGTGGTTGATGATTTTGAAATTGAGCTTGCCACTGTGGTATCGGAAGTGAATTTGATTGAACATCTGAAGACATTATGGGTTGATATCGGTGCCAGATGACGTGCGTATTCTTATCGGAAGAGTTTTACCGAGTATAAAGCAGTTGCTAGTAATGAATAGTTGTTCATGGGTAACTTTTTAGCATGCAAGGTTTTCGGCCATGGAAAGATAGTGCTTAAGATGACTTCCAAAAAATAATTAACCTTAAACAATGTGGTTCATGCTTTCGAAATCCATAAGCACTTAGTTTTTGGCTCAATGTTGAGCAAAAATGGATTTAGGTTAGTTTTCAAGTCTGCTAAATTTATACTCCCTAAGTGTGGCATGTTTTTCAAAAGGGGATATCTGTGTGGTGGGTTATTTAAGCTTAATGTAATGACCATTGTACCGAAAAACATGCAAATAAATAAAATGAGTTCTTTTGCATACTTGCTTGAGTCTTTTAATCTATGGCATGGTAGATTAGGTCATGTTAATTATAAGACTTTGCAAAGGATTCGCAATTTAGATTTGCTTCTGGAAATTCAAATTGATAAAAATTATAATGATGAGATTTGTGTAGAATCCAAATTTGCTAAAGCTCATTTCTATGGCAGAAAGACAAAGTAAAATCTTAGATCTAATATTCACAGATATATGTGATTTAAAATTTGTGCAAACAAGTAGCAATAAAAAGTATTCTATTGCTTTTATCAATGACTGCATCTAATATTGTTACATCTATCTGCTAAGAAGCAAAACTGAGGCCTTTGAAGCTTTTAAGCTCTTTAAAACCGAAGTTGAAAATCAACTGAGCAAGAAAATTAAAGAAGTAAGGAGTAATAAAGGTGGTGAATACGCTTCATTATTTAATGAATTTGGCTCAATAAAATGGTATTACAGAATGCAAGAACCAAAATAAAAATATATGATGAATGCTTTATTGATAAGTTCGGAGTTACCTCAAAACTTATAGAAGGAGGCTATTTTGACAATCAATTATATTTTAAATAAAATACCCTATAAGAAATCGAACAAGACACCGTATGAATTATAGAAGGGACAGAAACCTTTTTGCATATACATGAAAGTATGGGGATGTCTTGTTAAGGTAGTCATTCCTCTACTTAAAAAGGTCAAAATGGACCTAAGATCTTTTAAAGAGGTTATATCATTTCCAAAAGCACTATTTTCGAAAAAGGTCATTAATAGTAAAATAGAGTCCATCATACAAAATCATATGTGGGAACTGGTGGATCTTCTTTGCAGGCATAAGCCTTTGGGATCCAAATGGATGTTTAAAATGAAGATGAAGGCAAATGGATCTATAGATAAGAATAATGCTTGACTTGTAATAAAGGGTTACAATTAAAAGGAAGGACTTGATTACTTTGACACGTACTCACCAATTACAAGAATAATATCCACTCAAATGTTAAAAGCTAACGATCTTGAGATACACCAAATGGATTTTAAGACTGCTTTCTTAAATAGAGAATTAGATAAAGAAATCTATATAGAACAACCTGAGGAGTTTGTAGCTTTAGGTTAAGAAAGCAAAGTGTGCAAGCTTGTTAAATCATTATATGGTTTAAAGCAAGCACCGAAATGTTCGGAATGTCCTAAGGATGAAAGACATTTTGATATGTTTTCATTAGTTTGAACTGATTATTCATATTTATATGTTTAAGGTTTCATTATATCATTGTTATTCTGTCTTCATTTAGATTTGCATGTTAAAATAAATGTAAGCAAATGTGGCTCACTGACTACTTGTGTTTATACCGTTAGATTGTTGCATATAATAGACTTTGTATGTAGAAAGGCAACATTCTAAGGTAAGTAGTCTAAATTTATAGTCAATAGTCTATGGGGTTAAGTCAGCAATTAACTCAAGTTAAGACTATTATATCGTCTAAATCCAATTGGGGAGATGGCTTGTCTTGGCCATCCACTAACTTCTAAGTAGAGACAGATATATTACCTAGAGGTGATGATATACTAGACTGGACTAAAGTGCAATTAATCCATTAGGAAGTTCTTTTACTTGGATTAATTCACTTTTGATGTTCATTGTGTAATATCTTAAGTAAATAACTGACTTCATGTGTATGACTTGTGTGCTTTAACATTTCAAAGGCTAAAGCATCTCAAAGTAGTAAGCTATTAGATTGGTTCGTTGGGTATATGACTTATAATCGAAGAGAGATTTACTTATAGATATGGAATCATAACTTCGATAAAAAGTTAAGGTTATCCTCTTAGAAAACAATATCAGGTATAGTGAAAATAGATAAGGCCTCGGTCATTTGTATGTCAAATGATAAATTATTCACATGTAGTGAATACATTTTCGCATAGAGAGTATTATAGACTTTTAACTTTAAGTTGATTACGGATATCATATGAGAGTATTACACAAATGACAGAGTTTTTGGACTAAAAGGCTATTTATAAAGTTTACGTAATATGGTATATAATTGAGAATGCAGTATCAAGTTTTTAGTGGTATGACTCTGAGATTAATAATTATATAATTAATTCTTCTGTGTAAAATAATTAATATATTGATCATTCAAGCCTAATTATATATGTCCAATAGTCCCACCACTAGCTCTATATAATTCTTAACAGATGGTTATCAATCAAAAATACCTAAAGTCGAATGATTCTCAAAATGGTGAAGTGGTACGCTGAATTCACTCATTTTAGAAATGTAGACATTTTCTTCAGTAAATAAATGAAAATGATTTTTGATATTATTTTTTTATTTAGAATATACATTTAATTTGATTAAATATTTAATTAGATAAGAATTAGTAATTTAAATTAATTATATTTATATTTTAATAAATATAGACATTAATTTAAATTAAATAGATATTAAAAATTAATTATTTATATAATTAATTTAATATTTATTAAGTATCGTTTAAATATTTATTTATAAATTAAATATGAATAATATTATAAATATATTAAGAAAAATTATTTTATTTATTTATTTTTAATTTATGATTAAATTAATTATTTTACTATAGTTAATTTTATTTTAATAATTGATACATAATTATTCTATTCGAATAAAATTACCATGATTTTATTTCAAATTAGAAATAGAATTATGACAAATTATTAGGCTAAAAAAATTAATAGTTTAAGCAAAATTAATTAGTATTCAGATTAAACGAGCTAAATTTCATAAAATAAATTTGGACCAAAACATATGGATAATTTTTAGCTTGGCTGAAAATGTGGTGGGCACCCATATTATTGCTGCCACACATAGAGTTTTATGAAAATAGTAAAATAATTATTTCAATTAATTGAAAATTAAAATTAGGACTACCTTGTTACCTGGTATAAACAAGAGGCTTATGCCAGGGTTTCTATTAGACTTCGGCACCACACCTAAAGGTTTCTACTTACAACATCCCATGATTCTAAATCTGGTGGCACAAGATGTTCATTAAAGAGAATCATGTCGTGCGAATTTAGACTTGATCGAGACAAAGAATGCCCACACACTCTACTATCAGAGAATTAAAAAATAGTGGAGAAAGCTAGCTGGTTGAAGGTTTTATAAGGATCTAGGAATTCTTTGATGACATCTTCAGATTTGCAACTCATTTACTTGATTATGGAGTTTTTGTTGTATTTAAAAACACTATTTAATACAATCAAGTTAAAAAATTTTACAAATTTTGTTGTGCATTTGATCTATTTTTGCTACATAAAACATTAGTATCACAAATTTAACAAAACAATGTTGTCAAATGATTTTTGAATTAATGATTGCAACAAATATGTATATATAAAATATATGGATAATGGTCATATCATTGTTTGTCTATATGTAAATGATATGTTAATCTTAGACCATATCATGGTTGATCAGTAAGTTTAATATGAAAGATATAGGTGTAGCGAACCTAATTTTAGGAATTAAAATTTCTAAATCACAAGATGGCTTGGTATTGACTCGAGATCATATGTAAATAAGATCCTTGAGAGGTTTAATTATAATGATGTTAATATAATCAAAATAGTCATAGATGTAAATTTACATCTAAAGAAGAATATTGGTGATGCAATATCTCAAGTAGAGTATTCACTTATAATTGGTAGGTTAATTGTATCTTATGAACTGCCTAAGACCCAACATCGCTTACTCAATAAGTAAATTGTGTAGATTTACAAGTAATCCTGTAGAGAATCACTAGAACGCCATCGTGAAGTTACCCAAATATTTGAGATATACCTTGAATTATGATTGCATTATACGAGATATCTGACTGTACTTAAAGGATACAGTAATGAAAATTGAATATTGGATACTAAGACTCGAAATCCACTAACAGATTTGTTGTTACCATAAGAAGAGTTGTAATGTCTTAGAAATCTTCGAAACAAACGTTTATAGCCATATCCATGATGGAATCTGAGTTAATTGCTTCAGATAAAACGGGAGAAAAAGTAGAATGACTATGGAATTTTTTAGAAAATATTCCATGTTTGCCAAAATGTGTGTCGGCAATATGCATACATTACGATTGCCAATATGCAGTTCTCAGGGTATAGAGTTATTTGTATAATGGTAAGTCTTGACGCATTCATTGAAGAGATAATACCATAAGGCAATTGCTCTCATGGGATTATCTCTATTAATTACGTGAAATCAAAAGATAATATTGCAGATATGCTAATAAAAGGTTTAACGAAAGAGCAAGTCCATAAATCATTGAAGGGAATGAGACTTAAGCCTATAAATTAAAAGTTAAATAATGGCAATCCAATCTAGTTGAATGGAGATCCCAAGATCTAGGCATAAAAGGACAATTGAGTTATGTTAACATAGACTGAGTACTAAAAAAGTTGAATACTCTTACCCATTCTTAATATGAATTAGTATTGCCTACAACAGAGTTAGAATAAGCTATACTTTTAATATTTTTATAGCTTGATGAAATCAACTAGGGTATTACGGGATACTATTGATAAGAGATCACCCATGTAAGTGTGAATTGTAGTCAATTCTATAAGAATTGAGAAAGCTAAATTCTTTATAGCACTCTCAAAAACTAAGAAGTGTTCAGGGCCAAAATGAATATAATAGTGAGAACTAATGGTGTATTGTCTTGATTTACAAGAAGGGCTAAATAGTTCAAGACATCAAGTTTGCTAGTTAGCCGAGTAAATTCGATAGTTGTTGCTATGGAAGTTTCAAAGCCAAAAGCTACCTATCTTGATGCAATAACTCTTCAAGTTATTCTTTCTCATATTCCGAATCAGCTTTTCGTCTTAGTTGAACAATTTCTATTCAGGTGGGGATTGTTGGATATCAACACTAAATTAATGGTATATAAATATTAATTACATATCTATATATGAAGTTTGTTGTATAATATACATAAGATGTCGTACTGAGATATACAGTGTATAATTGCAATACGGATTGATATCTATGATGAATGAAAAATTATTCTCTTTATGTCCACTTGAAGAGGAAAAAAATTGATTGATTCGAATCGGGCCTAGCTGCTAGCTTGAAACCAATTTTGTTCGACTAAGTCTAGCGCAGTACGCTGTTCGAATTCAAATAATTAGTTGTCTTATTCGTTTAGTTTTTCTATTCTTATTTGAACATGTTGAACCGTTATTAATGTTCAAATTTGATCATGCAAAAACGAGTTCAATGTTTAAATTTCTTTTAAAATTGTAAAACGATTTTTGTTCAAAACCATTTTATATACTTGTTGTCTTTATACGGTTATAAAGTTTTTTTTTTTCCTTATCTGAAAATGTAGGTTTTAACTATTTTTAAAATTGTCCAAAACTTGTTAAAATTGTTTCGCAAAAAATCAAAACAGGATCAATTTAAATCTTCTTCGAAAATTATCTGGTCTTTAAGAGATTGAATTAACAACATCTAAAGTTTGTGTTGTTGCCATTGTTGTGTTCTGGTTGAAGTGAGATTGAGAGACGCAAGAGATGAATTGCGACAAAACTGTCAAACACAATAGATAAGCAACAATCATTTTAAAGTCAGAGGTTCCAAACTTTGACTCAATCTAATTCCGTTCATAAACCTTTTTTGTTAAAACAAATTATTATTCTGTGTTTTACATTTTTCAATATTCGTATAATTTAATCGATTCTTGATTAGTGTAGTAAATCTTTTACAGTATTTATTTTATTTCCACGCAATATTGAATTTATTGTTATTTTTGATGTGTGTTGCTAACAGGGCCAAGGTCTCACCGCAAATCTACAATTATTATTTATAAAATAATAAAATATAAAAAATTTATTTTTATATTAATATTTATATATTTTTTAATAAAATTAAATAAAAAATTTATTATTAAAAAATAATTTGAACTTAGTAGAATTAGAATAAATCATGCACAAGTATGGATTGGGTGAAAGTTTGACCTTTAAGCTCATAAAATTTGATTTTAAGTTAAATTTGATAATATTAAATACAATTATATGACTATAATATTAAAAGAATAATTAAAATATTATATAAAATGAATAAATAAATATCTTAAAATTTATATAATATAAATTATTATTAAATTTTATATAAATATAAAATATTTTAAATATAATATAAAATAAAATATACGAATATAATATAAAATACGAATTGAGGCTATAAATATTTCCCTTCGTTAAAAATTATTCCGGCCCATATAAATGTCCTTTAGTTTCCCGCCATATTTAGCTTCTATACTCCCTTCTTACTTACTCTCTCGGGAATTAGGGTTTCTCTAATTCCATGAACTGCTGATCTGATCGAATCATCTTCTACGGTTTTCAGTTGATTTCAGCTTCTCCTAAGTAAATTTACATTACCTATAATCGCCGTTATAATTGCAACTAACTAATCCATTCGCTGTTTCTTGGTCTTCCAATGGAGGAACCTCGGGTCAAACGTCCCAAAATTTCCAGGTGCTAACACTCTCGCGAGTTTTCTCTTTTCTTTAGCTTTTATGCTTTCAGCGTTGTTTAGATGCTTATTCTTCATGGGGTCGAAAATTAGTGTTTATTTTTTTAAAGAAAAGAAATATCCTTTTATCTTTTCAGTTATTTTCAGTGTCACGATTTGTTACCGAAAAAGCGCGGGAAAATGTGGGGGAAAAAGAGGATTGGGTTGAGAGGAAAATCTGGACTTGAAGTTTGAATTTTGGAGGAGATACAGTTAACTTTGGATTTTTCACCTTTTTCTTTGCTCTGTTTGTTTCCTGAGAAAATGCGGGTGGGCGGGGGGGGGGAGGGAAATTGCGGGAAAAAGGGACTTGGGAATTTTTGTTTTATTAATCTATTTCTCATTATCATATTTTCAGCAATCGTGTAATAGGCTGAATGGATTCGGTACTTTTTTTCTTTTTTTTTTTTCAGGGGGGAAGATGATTATCTTCCTGGAAATATTACTGATATCGAGCTCCATAATTTCATGACCTTCAATCACTTGGTATGCAAACCTGGACCACGATTAAACCTTGTCATAGGGCCAAATGGTTCTGGTAAGAGCTCTCTCGTATGTGCTATTGCACTTTGTCTTGGCGGTGAACCTCAGGTTGGTATTCTTTGGTTGATTCTATAGCTTATATTTTGTAGGCTGTATAAGACTGAGGGTGTTTGACTCTGTACAGCTGCTTGGGAGGGCCACAAGTATTGGTGCCTATGTAAAGCGAGGCGAAGATTCGGGTTATATTAAGATTTCTTTAAGGGGGTACACTAAAGAGGAGCAAATCATGATTGTTCGTAAAATAGACACCCGCAACAAGTCAGAGTGGTTGTACAATGGTTAGATGTTAAATTCTTGATATGCCTTACCTCTATCAGAACATTTTGTCAATCATGGAATATTTTATTTATCATGGTTACGTTTGATTGGAATCACGGGGCTATAAAGTCAACTTTAGGAGCTACATGTGCTTAAATTTATCAGGTTTCCAATATATCTGGTGACTTTACTTCTTGTTTCTTGTATGAAGATTTTGCATAGCACGGAATTTTCTCTTCAGTATTAGTGAGTTGGCCTGTGACTGACATGATTTTTCTAGTTAAATTCAGTGGTTAGTATTTGTTACCTTGTGTATAAGGTGTTCCGGATTTTTTATTTCTCTAGGGCTTTCCTATCATCTTGTTTACATATATTTTGTCCAGTGTTTTTCTTTGTGTATTGTCCCAGTTTCTTATAGATTAATTGCTTGGAAATCTCGTTCTCTCTATATAAGGAAAGAAGTTACCTATTGGTGTTATAGATTTGATTTAGTATTTTACTTATTAGAAAGAAGGAAAAAATTAAGAAAAAAAAGTGTAATATGGATTTACTTACTTATGACTTGTTGATTTCAGGCAAATCTGTGCCCAAAAGAGAGATATTGGACCGAATTCGAAAATTCAACGTCCAAGTCAATAATTTGACGCAAGTGAGTTTTAGAACTTACGGTTTGGAAATCGCATGTTCTATCTTTTTTGACTCACATACATGACTGAATTTGCATATCTGGTGTTTCCATGTGACTTAGCATTTTGCAGTGATTTGAGCATATTGTCTACTGAGCTTGTTTTACCTGTGCCTGCTTGTCCTAGTATTTGCCTGTTATATAGTTTTCCTATGCGAAAGGCAAGTTTGCATGTGATTGAATATTTTTTTCAAAGTTCACTGTAACTATCTCTAGTTGCCCAATCCACTGTGCATGCCTAGGTGCTAATTTGTAGATAAAGCAAACTGTATCTCAGCCATTTGGATGAGGTATTTTAATCAGGGAGCTAAAAAAAGAAATTAATAACAAAAGAAACACAGGGGACACCTAAGCCTGGCACGCTTTTCCCATATGATATTTAGTTAATTCTGATGATTCTTGATTTCTGGAAGACTTATGCTATCTAATGAAGCAGACACTTAAACATTTGTTGTGAAAGTTATATGATTTTAGCATATTAAAGATAATCTGCAGAATTTTCTTGCAAACTGTGCATTTTCTTTTCATATATTTTTTTAGTCCTGAGTTTTTAGTTTTAAAATATTGGCAAGATGCATTACTGATCTTTTTGGTCACGGGTACAGAAACATCTGGAAATGGCTTGGTGGTATTCATGATTTTTGTTTTTAACTATAAGGACTTTCGCGTGTTTACTTGGTAAAGTTATATGGTAAAATATTGTAAATTGTCAATCTTAACAGGGTTGGTTCATTGCTTCAGTAGTTTGATAAAAAGCTTTACAGATTGTTTTCTACTGGGAAGTTGTAGAAGAATTCAGGAAAAAAAGGACTATCTTAGAATTTTTTTTTTTTGGCAATACTTGTCAATGAAGTATAGGGTTTTGATATCTATACAGGAGGAAGGGTATGGTCGTATCGTATGATGATGCAATATTGCTTCTTTGCTTGAGGTTGCTCTATAAGTTAAGAACAATAAGTTGCTGAACATAGAGCCAAATTGAAGACCAATAAGATGGAATATTATTATCTCATGCTGATTCTACCTGCTTAGAGTCTTTTTTTCCCATTCTGAGCCTAACTTTAAGCATTTTTTCAAGCGGCTTGAGATTTGGACAAAATATCCAAGCAAGAGGAGTTCAGCATTTCACTTTATACATTTGTTTATCATTAGGTTTTAATGAACAGCAGCCTGTCTATAACATTTGAAATAAAAAATGGTCAGCCCTCAGTCTTAAACACAAGTATATAGTCATTAAGACTTTGATGTCCATTCTGTTTGCTTGGGTGTATTATCTTGCTTTCTAGTGGATGCAGTGTGGTTGTTATTTACATAACGTCTTTATCCTCTTTCTCTCCCTATCTCTCTCTCAACCTTTTTGCCCTCCCTTCTTTTGTTCTACCATGTCATATTTGTAGTGTATGTTAATGGATGCCAAATAAAGTTTTTTTATTTAAATTTTAGTGAGAGATAAGATCAATCTATATTGTTACTTCTAACTAGTTTGAGGTATACACTTGGTTGGATACAAGTTTATATTTCCTTCTCTAATCTTGTATTTTGGTTACTGATATCTGAATTTTGAAATCTTAGTTTTCTCTTGGTGCGAAGTAATTAGTATTTATGTCCTGCAATTTCCCGTGTTTTCTACTTTTCTTTGTCCTTATTTTATTTCTTAAGCATTCAATCTGTTTATGTTCCTCCTTTTTTTTTTGGGGGGGGTGATGTTGGTTCTTTTCTGGCATAGTTCTTACCGCAAGACAGGGTCTGTGAGTTTGCCAAATTAACTCCCATTCAGCTCCTTGAAGAGACTGAAAAAGCAGTTGGTGATCCTCAGCTTCCAGTGCAACATAGTGCCCTTGTTGAAAAAAGCCATGAACTAAAAAAATATCAAAAAGTGAGTTCAAACTGTCATTTTTTTGGTGTCATTGATTCTATAAAGCAAAGTGTTTGAAATTCACCCAGTTTATTTTAGGTTGTAGACAAAATGGGAGAAAGTTTGAAACAGCTGATAGCCCTTAATGCTGAGCAAGAAAAAGATGTTGAACGTGTTCGCCAAAGAGACGAACTGCTAGAAAAGGTTTCTCTTGTTTTTTTATTACCTTAGTTGCTCCATAACATACTAACAAGTATTTGTGGTAACTATTAGGTTGATTCTATGAAAAAGAAATTGCCTTGGCTGAAGTATGATATGAAGAAAACTGAATATCTGGAAGCCAAAAGGAGGGAAAAAGATGCAAAGAAGAAGTTGGATGAAGCTGCAAAGACACTTAACGAATTCAAGGCTCCCATTGAGTATGATGACTTGGTTGTTTTGATTGTATTAATGACTTAAGTATCCAATCTCCTCCTATGAAAAATATATTGCTTGATAAGCGATATTTACAACTTTTGCTGTGGATTTCAGCCTTAAAATTTCTAAGCTTCTGTTTCAATTGTTTTCCTTCTGTTATAAAGTTGATTCAATTTTTTATGGAGAATACTGATCGCTAAATCAACTAAATGATCACAGTTTTCTTTTGTCAATAGTAGGTTCTTTATGAAATTATAGCTAAGTACTTTGAGTCTTGATCTTGAAGTTGGTCATTTGTATGCTTACATGCTTTTTGTCCTTCCTTTGAGCCTCTTGTTTATTGCCATATTTCCACTCATTATAGTGACAATATTTAATCAAAAAATTAATGGTTGCAGAAAACAAAAGCAGCAGAAAACGAAGCTGGATGATAAATGTAAACACATTAGCAATCTTATGAATGAAAATATTAAGAAACGGGTAAATCTTCTGCAGAAAGAGAACGAGGCGGTGCGTTGAACTTTTCTTATCATTTTGCTGTTAGGTTTTTTTTTTGTATGTAGGTGAATGAATGGTTGAATAATTTATACTGATGCAATGAGTCAATTCCACAATTTTAGGCAGTGCAAGCACGAGGAAAATATAAGGAAGTGGAAGATTTGAGGAGAGAAGAAGACTCTCGCAAACAAAGTATTTTAGAGGCTAAAAAGAAACTTGCTGAGGCTGAAAAGGATCTTCAGAACCTGCCTGCATATGAGCCTCCTAAAGCGGAAATTGTAAGTCGTACTTATTGGCTTTTGTTGTTATTACTTCTTTGCAATCCCTGAGGTGGCTTGATACTGCATAAAATGGTTGTAAACCGTGATTTATACAAAACGGACCTATAGTTTTCTGTTTCTGACAGATGTTACTGTAAATTGTTGTGACCTTTGTCCCAAATTATTTATCTCCTACTATAAGCACAAAATTTGAGTGATATAGTTTTTTTTTTTTTTTTGGTCTTTTGCCCTCAGTAGTTGTTTTTTTTTTTTTGGTCTTTTTGTGTTGATTAATAATATAGTGAATATGTTCTTAGTAAAATGAAGAATAAATGGTTATCTACTTTTGGTAAATAGGGAAACATATGAACCATGTTGGGAAGATGAACTAAGTTTATTTTGGGACATAGGGATTATTAATTTACTCTTTTTATAGAAATAAGATTATAGTTTGAGACATTATCCATATGTATTGGCTTAGAAGATTTTTTAGGATAATTTAGCATAATCTTTTTCTTTTGGCAGAATATTTTACTGATTTTCATCTGCTGTATATTTTTTTGCAACTTTGACATCTGGCCTTCTGATGTTGAGCAAACTTCTTCTCACCAGGAGAGATTAAAAAATCAAATTGTGGAGCTAACTTCTTCTGCTCATCAAATGAAGCAGCAGAAGAAGGAGAAGGAAAAATCTCTAGGCCAAATGAAAACAGCCCTGAGGAACTGTGTTGATAGGTAATGTCTAAATGGTCAAAGTTCTGTTCCTATGCTTTTGAAAATATTTGAATTTTTTGTTGATTTCTTTGACATTTTCCAAATTTTGCAGTTTGAAAGATATGGAGGATACAAGAACCAAACTTCTACATGCTTTAAAGAGATCTGGTGCAGAAAAGATATTTGATGCTTATCAGTGGTTGCAGCTGCATCGCGATGAATTGAACAAGGAGGTTTATGGCCCTGTATTGCTTGAAGTACGTGTTTCCTAGCACAGATTATTGTGTATATTACTAATAATATAGCTAAATTTTCTTACTGTGTAAATGCAAAACTTAGGTGAATGTCTCCAATGAGGTCCATGCTAACTTCTTGGAAGGTCATGTTGCTCACTACATCTGGAGGGTATGCTCTAACATTGTTCTTTTACTTTCCACGTCTTTTTTTTGTGATATGTCTTACCTTCGTTCATTGTGATACTTCTTGGAAGGTTACAAGTTGCATTGCTCACTTTTGGTTCATTGTGAGTTTATTTTTGTCCAAGCAGAGGCCAAGAGTCTCTGTTGATTTGCAGTTCAAATATACTTTTCTGTCCTGTATGAGGTTTATTCATGTTGCATAGAATTCTTGGTTTTTTCCTGTCCCAAGTCCTTAGTTATCTAGAAAATAATGGGTAAAAGATCTGATGGGAAATGAGGATGAGTTGTCAAAATCTTCAGCATTAAAATTTTGACTAATTTAGAACTAAGAAGCTTAAGACATAGAGTGTAGTGTTTATTCATGGCCGCAAACATACCATATTTTCATGTATGCAAGGGGTTGCATATTGACAATTTGTTCTAAATCTTTCCCAAACGGCCAAAATGCAGCATGTAGTTAGGCCAACTTTTGCCTTGTTGAGGTGCCGCTTGGCTAAATTTATGTAAGTCAAATCAAGCTTAAGCACAGCTCAAGAAAGCTTTGAACTTGATTCAACTTAGGTGAGCTCTAAGCCAAATATGAGCCCATATCGAGCTCTTGGTTTAAGCCAAAACAATGGCTTGAAACTCATAGCATAAAGGATTGAAATTCTAACTGTAGCTGACCTGTGGTAAGCCAAACATCATGGGCCTAAATGGCCTTTGACTTAAAGTGTGTGGTTGTGCACGTGCAGGAGCCCTTCAAAATTTGGCTCTTTTATTGATGCAGCGTCCCCTTTTGACTTGTTTCAACTGGTGATGAGGAATCGTCAGGGGAAAATGTTTTCTTTCCTTTTACTATGTCTTAAAACTTGCAATGTCTCATTTTTGAGCATATAAAAAATTTTATTCTGCAAGAATAGTTTCTTAAAAAATAATGGATGATTGTTAATCATGTTTTGTCTATGTAAAAAAAATATTAATATTAATATTAAATTATGTTTTGAGCTGTGAAATATATTAATGCTTAAAGAGTTAACTCGATAAGAATAAAACAAAGTATTAATGCTTAAAGAATCAACTTGAGCTTGTTCCTAGATGGTGTACTGGGCTTGTTCGTATATTCATATGAACTAAACTTGCTTGTTAAGCTTCATAAATGAGATAAAAAGATTTTTCAAACTTGTTTTTAGGCTTCATAAATGAATATAGACAAGCACTAATTGAGCTTGATCATGAACCATTCAACGAATATAACATTTCCTTTTTAGGCCTAGCAACATAGAGATTAGCGCAGTCAAGTCAATAATGGTTACATCTAGCATTGGGCTTCTTAGAACCTTAGACAAAGAACCTTTCGTAATTTGAGCGTGAAAAGTAGTTAGGGTTCAATCAGTCTACTTGCTAAATTCTTTCGTATAAGAGTGTTGGGTGCTGGTTTGTATCCTTCTGACTCTTCTTTTGTTCAGAGTTTTGGACTCTTGGAGTCAGCTAAAAAATACGTGTATACTTCTATTTTAAATATATAAATAAGATTTATTTTAAAATTGTTTCATCAATTTAACTTATTTTTAACTATGACTCAAAAGCCAAAACAACAAGCTTTGATCTCGATATATTTGGGGTTGGTTACAAGAAGCAAGACATAGAAACATTTACATTTGGTGCTCGGATGCTCTTCCAATCATTTTGATCCACCACCATGCTCTCCCAAGGTTCTAATAGTTTCATATCATTATTTATCACCTCTAACCCACTGTTGTTAAAGCTCGTGCCAAGGCATTGTGTCTTAGCACTGAACAACAAAAGTGCCTCGGACCTTTTTGGGTGAAGCGCATTTGAACAGGTGCATGTGAGGTGCATCTAGGTGTGCCTTTTTTGCAAGACAATAGGTGCAAAAAAAGCTTGCCTGATTGAATTTCGTTTGCATTTCTTTGTTTTTTTTTGATCTTTTTTCATTTAACCTTTATATTAAAAAAGGGACAATATCAAACTGTTACTTTTTAATGCTTGAGTATTCAAAAGCAATTTTGAGACCATAAGGAAATCGTGCGTATTGGCCAAAAAAAGAGTAGAAGGAAATTCTGCATGTTGTGTAGGATAAAAATGGATAACTTTCTAGAGTTTATAAACAGAATTATATATCTTAACCTTATTACATATGCGCACACACATGCACAAATATACATATTGCACTTCACTAAACCTAGCGCAAGGCTTTCAACTATCACACTTTTTTATCAGTATTTTCATGTCTATTGTTTGTTGGCATGTTAGTCTATTGCTTTATGCATTATATTAAGTGATTGAGGGTTAGCAGATGGTTCGTACAGCTGCTCAAATTCACTATTTGTGATATATGCTTAAAGAAATATCAGATTTAGGATCAGCTTTCTTTGTTTATATTATGTGTTTGATTTTGACTTGCATGATTCTGTCTAGATCTTTCCAACACTAGACTTTGTAAGATATAGATCTTGCAAATTTTGTTTTAAAACTAATAAAAGCTGTGCTGAAAAAATGAAAAATGTTCTTTGGTTCTGAAATATTATACTAAAGATCCAAGCTACGTAGTTCCTATTGTAGAACTCCTCTCTGTCTCTCTTGTTTTCCTTCTTTTCTTTATGAGTTATGCAGTTAGAGTATCTTTTATCTGGTTTCCACACTTGTCTTGTGTATTCGCTTTTATTTTTCTCCATAAATTACTGCATTACTTATCTAGACATAAGTTTCAACACGTGATTTGAAATTTGATTTTTACTATTTTATAGGAAACAACTATTTTCTGTTTATTATGTTCACTTTTCTTTGATTTCAGTCTTTCATTACTCAAGATACTGGTGATAGGGATTTTCTTGTAAAAAACCTACAGTCGTTTGATGTTCCCATTCTAAATTATGTAAGCGATGAATCTGGTCAGAAAGCACCCTTTGAAATTTCTAAGCAGGTATTTCTTCCTGATGGCCCAATTTAGTATTTCATCCAAGCAGATTTTGGCAGCTTAATATTTGTGTATGTTTGCATGTAATTAAGCAGATGCGTGAACTTGGCATCTATTCCCGGCTCGACCAAGTTTTTGATGCTCCAACTGCTGTAAAGGAGGTTTTGACGTCACAGTTTGGTCTGGAGCATTCAGTATGCCTTAAACTTCCTTGGTCAACATATATATTCAACTGAATGTAAAGATGTGATTTCTGAAAGTATTTAAGCTTTGATATCTGATCCTTTTTTCTTGCTTTCACTTGGTTCTATTAGTATATTGGGTCAGACAAAACTGATAACAAGGCTGATGATGTTGCAAAAAGATTGGGAATTTTAGATTTCTGGACTCCACAAAACCACTATCATTGGTCTGTTTCTAGATATGGTGATAATGAAATGTCAGCAAGAGTAGAACCTGTTCATGATTCACGTCTTCTACTGCGTGGTATTTCCTTGCCCTTTCTAGATTGACCTGAAATCGTAAACTTGGAATTTTCTAAGTTCTTCTATTTTAAAGGTTTGGATAGCGGAGAAATTGAAAAACTGAGGTCCAGAAAGAATGAGCTTGAAAACTCTGTTGCTGACTTGGAGGAAGGCATAAAATCACTTCAGATTCAGCAAAGGCTGGTTGAAGATGAAGCAGCTAAACTTCAAAAACAGCGTGTATGCTAAAACATTAGAGTATCCTTTTTTTAAAAAAAAAAAAAAAAAATTAACTGACACATGAATGTGTTTTTGTTTTGCTTTATTTTTTATTTTGTATGCATGACTTGGAATCAAACTAAATCTTAAAAGTAGCATTGTCTTGTGGAGCTCATCTTTCCGCATCCATCTAATTCATACTTTCCGCAGGAGGAGATGGTGAATACTGGAAGAAGGGAGATGAACAAACGGAAAGAATTGGAAAGCTGTGTTGGTAAGTTCTGTGGTTTCATTGATTGCCATAGAGAGTTCCGTATTCCTTCTCATCATTTGTTTACGATAAATTTTCATACAAATGTGAATGTAGAACAAAGGAAAAGAAAATTAGCATCCTTGGAGAAAGTTGGTGATGTGGAAACAGCCGTGGCTAAGCTCATGGACCATGTCACGAGGTCTAATGTTGAGCGGTTCAAACATGCAATTAAAGTTAAGGTGAAGATGCTTTTCAAGCACATGTTTTCCGTTGCTATTTTCATGTCATTCTTTTGCTTTGCATACGATAAATGGGAACTATGTCAGAAAAAGTCAGAAGTAGTATATGTGCATTTACTCAGTTACTTTGTTTAGTTCTCACTTTTTTGTTTTTATAGGATTTGCTTGTTGAAGCTGTTTCCTGCAAATGGAGTTTTGCTGAAAAACAAATGGTCTCCATTGAATATGATGCAAAGGTATTCTTTGGTGAAATATTCAAGAGTAACTTTCTGTCCTATTGATTGGGTAAATCATAAGCCTTTTACAAAGTTTTATTTGCATCTGTGAAAAAACTGTCACTTGTCTTTTTAAAGTGTGTTAAAGTCGTCTATCAATCAGTCATCAGAACGAACTTGACAAAATTTGCCTTGTCATCGCCATGTGTTGACCAAAGGGTATCCTTGTATTTACTTATAATTTTTTCCATTTTTTTTCATTTTCTTTATCAATTTTATTTTTCACTTTAAATTTAGCTCCCTCGTTTTTCACTCACCTCCCTCTCTCTCTGTCTCCTAGCCTCCTCCCTTGCCCTGGCCTCCCTTGGCGGCGGCCAGCCAGCTGCTTTGCTTTCCTTTTTATTTTTATTTTTATTTTATTTCTTTTCCTTTCACCTTGTTTCTTTCTTTACCCCCGCTCTCCCTAATGTTTCTCTTTCCCAGTTTATCTGTTGCTTCACTGGATCCTTCTTGCAGGAGACTAGGATCAGATGGCTCAATTCGGTGCTTCCCTCCCCCATGTTTCTTTCTTCCCTTTGTCTGTTTAAAATTTCTATGTTGGTTCTTATTTTCTGTTTCTGCATCTAGTGCTGGATTCAGTTGTCTGATGGTCAGACGTGCATTGGATAGCTATGTTAGGTACTTCCCATCACCATTGTTTCTCTCTTCCCATTATTTCTCCTCTCCTCCATCCTTCCATCTCTCTCTCTCTCTCTCTCTCTCTCTCTCTCTCTCTCAGTTTTTCTATTTTTTAGTCCATAGAAGGCTGTCAGGGTTTTTGCCTATTCTACATTTTTACATTTAGTATGTGGAGTTGATGTGGCAATTTTTGTTGGGTATCTAATCTCTGTTTGATATCAGCACTTCTACAAAATTCATGACCAAACATTTTGAACTTTATCTTTTCATTTGTCATGGATGGGAATGAAACTTTTTTTGAGCATCAAAGGTGCAGGCATAAGTTATTGATTGAATAATTTGGTACTTCTGATTCATCAATCCTCAGTTTGTGTTGGCTTTGCAATGTTATAGATTAGAGACTTGGAAGTCAATCTCAAGGAGCATGAGAAGTTTGCTCACCAGGCATCATTGGACTTGCAGATTTGTGAGTTATTTGTTTATTTTTTTTTATTTCTTTAAATGTAATTTTAGGTTCATCTCTTGCTAGAAGCTAGTCAAAGTGAATTGTATTTTGGCTTGCCTTGTGTATTTTAACATACCGAACATTCTTATTTTCCGGAGCTGATGGCTTCTGGAAACAGTTCCAGGTACATTGGTTGCCACAAATTTTATATTTGGAACTTTCTTGCTTCTTATTTTTGTAAAAGGTTTTACATAGATGCATTTCTTTGCCAGGTTAATGCTGAAGTAAATGTTGAAGGAATGGAGTAAAATCTTTAGTTTTGTTCTAGTTGATGGATTTCAGTGTATACAGTTTCCTTTCTCAAGTATAAGCAACATCATTGTTTATATCTTAAATCTTATGTACTTCTTGTTTATTTATATAGCCATGATGTAAATGTTGTTGACTGAATCTAAAACCAATGATTTACTTATTTACTTTACTAGGATATACTGGAATGATATATCCAAGAATTGCCTGGGATTTTTTATTTTACGCAATATTGTTTTTCAAAAACTGACTTTTTCGAATTTTCATCTTAATTAGGTGAAAAAAATGTAGAGGATCATTCTCAACAACTGTTAGCTGCCAAGAGGCATGCTGAATCAATTGCTATCATTACTCCTGAACTTGAAAAGTTATTTCTTGAGGTTTGTTTTGTTTTGGGTTGAAGTAGAACCATGAAAATTTATTATTCCGTTTGAATTTGTTATGAGCACCTATTTTCCTGGCTTTGGATGAGTTAAACTTCATTCATCTGCAGTTTTAAATTTTTTACAAATTCAGCATTGTGATTCCAGACTACAATACATGCTTAATTGGTCCTTAGCTGACTTTTATGCGCACCAAGGTTAAGTGACATGAATTGAGGCTGAAATTTGCAATGAACAAAATTGTTTTTGTTCTATAATTAGATCAAAATTTAGATGACAAGTTCATGTTTCAATTCCTTGGGTAATTTGGATTTTTTATGTTTTTCTGGCTTTATTTTAAAATAGGATCATGAATGATTAAGATTCTTCTTATATGTTTCAAATGTAATGTTAATATGTGCCAAATGTTTGTTTGCAAAATCTCTTTTGGAACATCGGTTTGTATCATCAGTTCAACTTGAATTCGTGTGCTTTTTTGTTCTTTGGATCTTTCCATTTTATTAATTCTTCCATGTTTACCTGCAGATGCCAACTACAATTGAGGAATTGGAGGCTGCTATACAAGACAATATTTCTCAAGCCAATTCTATAGTTTTCCTAAACCAGAACATATTGCAGGAATATGAAGATCGACAGCATCAGGTACTTTTTTTTTTTAATTATTATCTTCAATTTTTTGGTATGCATTAAAGTCTCAGCCGTACTGCATGTCTTACAGATAAAAGCCATTTCTGCGAAACTAGATGCAGATAATAAGGAACTACAAAGGTGCTTCGCTGAGATAGATGCTTTGAAGGTGAGAAAAGTCATCCTGTTTTCTTGTTTAAATATGACATACCCCATTATGAAAGTAGATGATATTACTGCTTCCTACTTGTGGTATGATTACTGTGATTATGTGAGGCTTGAAAAAGATACATGCATTATTTGGAATGTGTCCAAATGGGACTTGACAGTTGGCTCTCTATGACACGTTCACCTCCTCTTTCCAACTTTTCCTTTCCTGCTTGTGGTTTCCTATTTAAATTAAATGTCCCATTTTGGCACCTATGGTATAGTACAACCTAGTGTGGTCCATGTGCTCAAAAACTGTCCAGTATGATACTTGAACTTTCATTCTGTCTATCAATGTATCCTAACGTCTAACACTTAAAAGGAAAATCTGGTAACATGCCAATGGCCAACTGTAATGTGCCACGTTGCTGAGTAAATTACACCTCATTTTGTGAGGGGATGATTAGAATAGGCACGTGGCATATTCTTGTTCACAAAAAAATTTTAGAATTTTTATTTCTCTAAACATATTAAAGTATAGATTTAAAAGAAAACAAGATTTTTTTTTTTCTTTTTGAAAATGAGAATAATAATAATCTTTTCTACCCATTCTTTCCTTCTATCTCCTCTCCGTTTCTTCTCTTTTGCAGTCCCCTTCCCTAGTAGTATAATTGAGTGAATTATCGATTGAATCTAGCTACCCAAGGTTAGATCCAGTGTCAATATGGTTGCAAATTGCCTCAAAACAAGTTGATGTGCTTCAAATGTGTTGCAGATCCAACTTGTTGAGGCTGTTTTCAGCCATGCCAACAACAGATCTGACCTCGATTGGCCAGATCCAGTAGGTGATCAGTAAAGAGAAGAGGAGGGGGGTGAGAGAGAAGGTGAAACAATTTTTCTAAAATTTTTCAGGAGGTTAAAAAAATAATTCTTAAAAAATATCTTTTTTTTTTTTTTTTAGAATTTTGGTTTTTAAATTTTTAAACAATAAATTTTAAAAATTAAGAAAAAAAGGTGAAAAATTTAAAAATTTTAGAAGTTTCATCTTTTGTTTTTTTAAGAAATAAAATTTATTTCAAAATTCTTTTGTGTTTTTTTTTTTTCAAAAATAAAATTAATTTTTTTTATTTGTTAACTTTCAAAATAAAAAAATTCTTCTAATAATTTTTAACTTCTTTAAGATAAAAATTTAAAACTTTTAACGGATGGGATTATGCAACTGGTCTAAGTCATTGACCCATAAATTGACATGGCTTTTATTGCTATGTGGTGTGTTCTGATTGGCTTAATAATACATCATCAGATTTTCTTATCAGTATTAAGACTTTGGGATGTATATCGGTGGATGGAATGAAAGTTGAAGTACCACATTTGACATTTTCCAATGAAAATTTCTAGATAAGACCCTATCCTTTCATTGTATCTAAATAAAGCCTTTAAACTGTTATTTTTCACTACCCAAACCCTTGTTACTTTTTTTTTTCCACTCTATCTAAGCCCTTTTGCAGATGAGATCCAGTCACATCTGATAACAACTTGACACGCTGGAATTGATAGGACACGTGAAAAATATGACATGGGCATCTATAGGACATGTCGAAAATATAATGTGGCAATAATGGACACACAGCAGGGTCAAAAAATTTGTTGAAAGAAAAAAGGAACAAAAAAAGATAGACGATCCATGAACAAAATCGGAACTCCTGAAAACATCTAAAAGCATGGAAAAACCATAAAATCCCTACATCTCTCTTTCTAGAACTTGAATCCAAGAATATATGTTGGGTGAGCTTCAGATTTCTAAGATTTAAAACCCAATTCTTTCTTCCCTGATCTTCAGATTCGATGGTTATGATCCCATCTTAAGAGATGAGAAAATTCTTTTGGAAGTATTGGAATAGGGCTTAAGAGATTAGAAAAATGCTTTTTAATATTGAGATTAAGAGAGAACTGGCTCACTTTTAATGAGAACTGGGTAAGGATTGAATTAAGAAAGGCCTTATTAGTCCATATGATGTTCTATTATTCGGGGAAACTTCTAGATTGCAAAGTGATCAAGCTTTGATTTAGTTCAGGGTAAAAAAACTGCTTCGTGCCTTCACCTTTTCTTCAAAAATGTCAACAGTTGCCACTGTTTTTTCAAAGCCTGATCTAGTCCCGATGATGGTCTTTTTCTATTTGTGTTGGAACTTCTCTTTTCTCTTCCATTGCAATTTCTCTTTCTTCTTCATTCGAGTTTTCTCTTTCTTTCTGGACGAGTTACCTTTTTTCTACTTTATTTTCCTTTAATTCTAGTTTGAGCAAGAGAGAACAATTGGGTGTTTTTGGGATCTGGATTTCTCTTGTTTGCAAAAAACATGTACCAAAGGGAGCATTATCCTTTCGCTTCTCAAAATTCCTCTTTTTATCAATTTCTCCTGAACTTCACTGTTTTAAAAGAGAGATCAAGGGGATGTTTTTGGGATCTGGATTTCTCGTGTTTGCAAAAAACATGTACCAAAGGGAGGATTATCCTTTCGCTTCTCAAAATTCTTCTTTTTATCAATTGCTCCTGAACTTCACTGTTTTAAAGCTATCTTTTTATCAATTGCTCCTGAACTTCACTGTTTTAAAGCTATCTTGGCAATGATTAAGATGTGCCAGAAACTTCAATTTATATTTTTTCCCCACGAATCCATAATTGACATTGCTTAGTCATCTAAGCCTTGGGATGCTTTTTATGCATCATACCCTGTGGTAAAAGGCTTGGTGGTGTTGTTTGTGTTGACCACTCATTCCTCTCTGGATTCTAAATCCATTTGGTGCCTGTGCCGCTCCTTCTGTTTATTACTGATGTTTGTCTCAAATTTGTTTAATACCTGAATAGATCTTGTATCTTACACGCAGGGAAATTGGCTTCCAACGTTGAGAAATCTTGTTGGTCAGATAAATGAAACTTTCAGTCGTAACTTCCAAGAGATGGCAGTTGCAGGAGAAGTTTCATTGGGTATCATTTATTATTACCTTTTAGAGAGTTCAGCATATGCTGAGCTGTGGCTTTCTGTTTTGATTTAATGTTTTCTTTCAGATGAGCATGACACTGATTTTGATCAATTTGGAATACTTATAAAAGTGAAGTTCAGGTGGGTGTCTGAACTTGTTATTTATGTCATGACTATCACAATATCATTTGGTATGGGATCATGTTTTTGCATTATTTAAAATGAAATATAAGATTATGGCTGTTTTCGGTTTTGGAGTGATGTCTGGGATATGTCTGCTACATAAGATCAATTACAATTTACAAAGGACTTTTGAACATAAAAGCTTATTTTTTGGGAGATCTTCGTGGTACTGACAGATTGTATGCAATCCATAATAACATTATATTAATGGATGATACCATTAGCTATTCATGTGCTAATAGCTTCGTGACGCCTGGTTTTAAAATAGCTGAATGAAACAGTCTTAAAGGTTAATATTTGATCATTAAGGCCTTAATGTAACTTGAAGATTGAGTGTGATGAATATTTAAGACTACTGCTTAAAAATCGTAGATGCTTTCCCGACTGGTAGAGATGATATTGACTGGATGATTCCTGATCAAAGTTTCTCATTGCCTATCGAATAAATACAACTCTATTGTGATGTTATCATATTAAAGGTATTTCAAATAAAGGACATTTTCAGTTTCACTTGTGATTCCACTGTTACATTATCCTTGCTCATCCATAATATATTAAAGTTAGACGTGCCAATTTATCGAGTATAACTTTGTCACACACCTGTTTTTTTTGGACTTAGGCAAGAGTAGTATTCTTTTGTTTTATTTATTTGTCTAGGAGTAAAGTTATATGCATTGGATGTCATTTCACTACCTTTTTTTATAATATACGATGACTCCAAGACTATGTTTTACTTTTCAACCTGTAGAATTGCTGATGTGATTTACGTTTCTGAATGATTAATGCTCTTGATTTTTTTTTTTCCCATCAGGCAAGCAGGTCAACTTCAAGTTCTTAGTGCTCACCATCAATCCGGAGGGGTATTTAATCCAATTCCTTAATTCATGAATGCAATTTGGAAAGGCATTTTTTCACTTCAATTTTAAATTTCCTCTTTGTAGGAACGTTCGGTTTCAACAATTCTTTATCTTGTTTCTCTTCAAGATCTCACTAATTGTCCCTTTAGGGTGGTTGATGAGATTAACCAAGGTAAGCCTGAATAAAATTCTACACTGCATGTTATACAAATGCGCTGCATCAAAATCCTCTGGGTTGATTTTTCTTCCATCTTTTTCTTCTTCTTCTTTCCTTTTCCCAGGAATGGACCCCATAAATGAAAGAAAGATGTTTCAGCAATTAGTAAGAGCTGCCAGCCAACCAAACACCCCACAGTAAGAACAAATATTGGCATGAAATAATGCTATTTCTTTTTTCTGTTTGTAACTCCCCGTTTATTGACCTTGATTTGTATAATGGTTAAAAAGCTCCGTTATAAATGCAGTTGTCATTGAAAAGTTTACTGCTATCCGTGTACTCATTGGTGTGTGCTGAGTTTATAAGTTGAGGTTGATCACGATAGGTAACAATAATGAAGATATTATTAGTCTGGGAATCAAATGTTCAAAGCTGATGATACATAGAACCAAACCAACTTGTTTGGCTTAATGCTTAATTTAGTTGGGGCTGATCAAAAATAGGTTTATATATATATATATATATATGTACATACATACATATATATATATATATATATATATATATATGTATGTATGTGTTAAGTCAAGCTTCTTCTCTTCCTGGTCCTATGTTTAGTAGTAGCTGCTGATAAATCAATTGTCTTACTCTGTGTATGGTACCATGGTAAACTTTTTTTCTGTTAAGTAGATTACAAAATGTTTAGTGGTTTGAAGGAATATGTTCTAGCTGCCTTTATTTCCAAATATATGAACTATCTGATGTTTTACGGTTTGGCAGAAGCGGTTTTTCTTAGATTTGTCGTCTGTGAAATATGTATGGTGGCTTGAAGTTTCTTTTTCATTTCGACATTGTGGCAGGTGTTTCCTACTTACACCAAAGTTGCTACCGAATCTGGAATACAGCGAGGCATGTAGCATTCTGAATATAATGAATGGTCCCTGGATTGAGACACCCTCTAAAGGTGAAACACAAGGCATTGCCATTGCCTGCTTTCAAATAGTATTGGCATATACAATTTTCTTACAACACTTAAAACATATATCTGTTTGTGTTTGTTTTATTCAGTTTGGAGCAGCGGAGAATCCTGGGGCACCATTGCAGGGTTAGCAGAACAAAGTCGATGAGCAGCGGAGAATCCTGGGGCACCATTGCGGGGTTAGCAGAACAAAGTCGATGCTGAAACATCATCCCTGCCGAGGATGCAGGAGTAGAATATTTTATCCCCAAAATAGGACAGGACAAGGAAGAGGAGATGAGATGCGAGGAGATTGCAATCTGTTGCTCGGAATATGCAGAAAAAAAAAAAATCCATTGATTAAATGAATGAGGTTTTGTCTTGTAATTGCAGCGTTTTGGGAAACATATATGCTTCATTGTTACTAACCCTATAGTTTTTGCTCACATGTAAAGATGGTTTCTGTCATGAAATATAGCATATGATTATTTGTAATTGTAATGCGGCAGACTTGCTAGTACTAGTATTGAATGTTTGCTATAGAATGAATTCATTTAGTTTATTGGATATACCTGATAAAGACTAATACTTCTCAAATCTGAAGTTTTGTCCAGTTGATTCATATAGTCATTCTTTATAGGTGTAATCTAGCAGTAGGTTTCGAATTTTAATATTTGTAATTTTTTTTTTAATCTTCAGATTTTGAATTTTTTTTGTACCAAAAAAATTACTAATACTCGTCCAAAGTCTTAAACTAATTAGCAATGAACAGTCCTTGTGTTTCTGTCGAAAAGTTTGTTGTTAACGAAACCAGTCTCTAATGTTGCACTTTGCTTCTTTCTTTCCAGTCATTGCTTCTGTTTATTTCATGTTTCTCGCGCTGAAGTTTGATTTATATCAACATTATTTAAAAAGTTTTTTAGGTCTTTGTGTTTGGTATTTGTGTCTTAACATATATTCGGCTCAATCTAAGCATATTCATTTTAGATGTCGGTATATATGTTTATCTGAATTTGGATAATGTATTGCTGTTTGAAAGCTGGTAAATGATGATTTAACAACAATTTATCCCTACTCTATTGGCCTAATATTAGAGGTAGTAAACGGGTGGGGTGAGGGTGGATTATTTTAGGTTTGGATTATATTTGATTTTGAGTAATTTTAGATTTGAATTATTTAATGTCGGTTTTTATTATGCAAGTGCACGTATAACAATAAATATTATAGTCATAAAGTGAAGTGTTGATTTGATGAATAATTGTATTAAATTTGTTAATTATTAAAATTAAAACAACAATCTTATTGGAACTTTAAAATTTATAAGGTAAAGCTAAATAAGAGCAAATAATCAATGAGAAAAATTTGGATTCTAATTTCTCCTAACACTTGATGCGAGTCTCTTTTATTTTTTTTAATTTGACCAATGATAATGAGTTGTTAATTTAAAATTTTAATTTATTTATAAGTATGTTCCAGTGGTTTTATAAAAATATCTCTTTTAATCAATTTACCATATTTTTATGCAAATTGAAGCAAAGGGAAACACATTAAGCTTAACTTTTAAACTGGTTACACATTACAAGTTCGTATATTTTTATTTAACATGTATATCAATTTATCATGATAAATAAATAGGAAACATATGTTATTCAATCATTTTTCAACATAAAATTTCCTTTTCCAAGTTCATTAGGTTTTATAAAATAAAAATAATTGGTAATCAGGCAACTAGAAACATTAAGCATAAGGTCAAATAAATAACTTAAATGTCATTAAAATCAAGAAAAAGAATAAAATAATTTAAACTAAATGTTGAGTTCTACTGCAACCCAAAACATAAATTCAGTTCATGATAAATAAAGAAAATATAAAAGTAAGTAGTTTCATATTCATAAATATTATAAGAAAGATAATGAAAACTAAATGAAATCTAAGATTGGCCGTGTCTTCAATCTTCAAGCTTTTTCAAAATTTTTCTTGGCTTCTAGAATATTATAGCGGTTGCTTTCTTCTTCAAAAACTAGGTTAAAAATAAAGGTCAAATTATGCAAATTGTCCTTGGTACTGTAGCAAAAATGCGGATTTAATCTTTGTACTTTAATTTGACAAATTTAGTCCCTCTACTATACAGATCAGCCAATGTTAGTCCATTTAAAATTTTTTTTCATCTCTTCCATCAATTTAGCTGACGTAGCAATTTTTTTTTATTACATGGTATTTACAATTTATCTATAAAATGCCATGTCATTTTCACATAATTTAAAAAAAAACCCCACCCATGAATTTGGTTCAAAATCAAGTTAGAGGCGAAAACACATCTTCCCAAATCATTCTCCTCCCTAATCAAAAAATTTCAAAACATTGAAACCTTAAATGATTGTCATTCTTCAACAAAACAAGAAGAAAACAAATTCGAAAAGCCCTCATCTATTACCTGAAAATCCCTAATCCCTATAATTTTTCTAATTAAAAAATCCTTAATCCTTATTCAAAAATCTCTAATCCTTCAAACTTGAAAATCACTAATCCCTAATTTGATAGATCGAAACTAATGAGTCTTAATCTCTTAACACGAAACCAAAATAAAGCCTAATCCTTAATACCCTAATCGAGCCAAATCGAGAAAAAAGGGGAGATCGAAGAACAGCGTACCATAAGAAAGTGAAAAGCGAAGCAAGAGTTTGTAAGTATATTTTACTATTTGTGAAAAAACCCTACTTTATATATTTATTGTGCTTGTGGTTTAAGGAAAAGTGAACCATATATATTTGATGTGCTTGTGGCTTAATTTATTTTACTTGTTATGGTTTATTGTAAGGAATATTTTACTGTTTGTGAAAGAACCTTGCATCATTGTATTATTGTGCAAAAGTAGTTTATGTGGTTGTTGTCTACCATTAAAGATTCGATCCTTAGCCTATGTGTTGGTTGTTGAATCATAAAGCTTATAATAGTTTGACATATAAATATATTTATTATTTATTTATTGTTTATGGTTTGTTTGACACGTGAAGAAGAATAGAGTTTTTGGTTCATGTTTGCCATTAAATATGATATTGCTATTATAGTCCAAAGCATGTAATTTGTTTTTATTATAATATGTTATTATAAAGTTAATTTATTTATTTCTATTTTTGATCACTATGTAGCAATGGGTATGGATGTTTGAAGCGCAAGGTATTATCATGGAGGAAAATTGTTAAGAACACCTATTGTGCAATATGTGAATAGGTTAGAAGTAGCGTATGATGAAGATGCTGATTGCATATGTTATTGGATTATTCTAAGAACAATTAAGTTCTTAGGTTTTGATTTGACAAAGGCGATCAAAGTTTACTATGTTAAGGATGGAAAGTCATTGGATATGGGCTTGAAATTAATATATGATGAACAAGGAGTCTTGGAACTAGCTAATCAATTAAGGAAGAATAAAATTGTAGATATATATGTAGAACAATTAGATGAGAGAAAGTCATGAGAAAAAAGAGTATCCAGATGCCCTTATGCAACTAACTTCAAATGTGAGTGTATTTGATGATACAAATAATTTACCAGCTAGACCCTTTACACTTTATTACAGGATTTTGATAGTAATTTAGGTGGACAAAATGTAAAGGTGGTTGAGAATCATGAAAGTTAGTCAAATTAATATTGTAATGAGGAAGATGTAGAAGACAGATTGGTTGGTGCAAGGTGGACTAGTAATGGGGAATCAGATGCAGATGAAGAATTTAAGGTTGCAAGGCAAAATTTGAAGGATTATGTTAAAAGGAAAAAATAGTTTGCTATAACTGATTTAAATGGTAAGAGTGATGAGGGTCGTAATAATGGTGAGGGTTCTGAGGTTAGTGAGGATGATGATGGTGGTAAGGATGATGAAACTGATTATTTTGGTTCATCAGACCCTGGAAGTTATAGAGACACAGATGGATCAAAAACAGATGATGCAATAAGAGTAAAGTCTAGCAAGAGACATTATAATCCAAATGCCTCTTTTAATGATTTTGTGCTTAGGCTTAGGTTTAAAGTTCTTAGGGTTTTCAAGAATGCACTTATTGACTTCTCAATAAAAAAAAGATTTGAATATAAGTACATTAAGAATGATAAGATGAAGGTGAGAGCTATTTTCTAAAGGCTGTTAATGGACTATCCTCTGCTCATGGTGCAATGCTAATAAAACATTCATGGTAAAAGCATACAATAGTAGCATTCATGCCTGACAACCTCAAAAAATAAAAGGGTGACAGTAATAGTTATTGCAAGGAAATATGAACAGGAAATTAATACGATGCCTTTCATTAAACCTAGGCATCTAGGAGCATGTGTGAGGCAGGATTTAGGTGTCGTTGTAGCACCTAGTGTTTATAGGGCAACCAAGGGTGTGATAGTGAAATAAATGGTGAAGAAATACAAGGAAAAATTTATGGTTTTGAATGACTATGCAAATGAGCTTAAAGCATTAAAAACTAGAAAAAATGTCTTTGTCATCTCAAAGAAATGAACACCTGAATCAGTCCCTACCTATCAAAGAATGTACATCTATTTTGGTGCATCACAACAAGGTTTTCTAAAGGGATGTAGACACATAATTAGCTTAGATGGCTGTTTTTTAAAAAAGTCACTAAAAGGGCAATTGCTTGTGGCTATAAAGAAGGATGGGAACAATCAAATGTTCCTAATTGCTTAGGCAATGGTTGATCAATTGCCATATGTTGAACAAAAAATGCGTGCTAGACACATTTATGCTAGATTTGGGAAACAATACAGGTGAAAAAAATTAAAAATGCAGTTTCAGATTTGTGTCAGGTTTCCAAATGAATCTGAGTTAAACAAAAAATTAGAAACCATTGTAGGCATTGAGGGAGGGATAAAAACTTATGCAAAATTGTTGTCAAGATTTTTTTCTGAAATTGTTATTGATAATATTGTGTGAAACATTTAATGGTGTCATTTTAGAGGGGTGTTGCAAGCATATTATTAGTCTGCTTGAAGAAATTAGGATGTATGTGATGAAGAGGTTGGTTTAGAAAAGGCAGGTAATTTGCAAGTGAAAATATAATTATAGACCTATAATCATTTATAAGTTATAAAAGTCAAGGAAATTGTGTGCTAAATGAGAAGTTGAGTGACTGAGAGTGGTAGACATGAGGTTTACTGATTTAACGTCCTAAACCAAAGAAGGGATAGTTACATTGTAGTGTTGCAATGACACTCATGTACATTTTAAAAATGGGATAGAAGTGGGGTTCCTTATCAGTATTCCATGTTTGCTATTTTGTATGAAGGGTCAAACCTAGTTCAATATTTATCTCCATGGTTCAGTAAGAAAAGATACTTGGTTGCATCTAAATACATGTTAAACCCTATTAAAAGATAAATGTTTTGGCTAAAAAGCATAGAGGGGCTATGTGTACCTCTTTTTTGTAAAAAGAATGCCTGGTAGACTTTCCCAAAAAAAAAAGGAAAAGAGAACCACTAAAAGGGAAAAATAGAATTAAATTGTTAAGGATAGGTAGAGTTATGAGATGTGATTATTTTCATGATGGGGACTACAACAAAATAGGTTGTTTGAGGGATCTCAATTTGTAAGTTTGGTATTAATTAAAAAATTTTAATTTTACTGATATTGATTGACTATATTGATAAGTACTTAATTTTTATTTTCACATTTAAGGCTCTTTAGCAATTGCAATTCAAATCCTTGCAAAGCAACAAAAAAACCCACAAAACACCGCAACTTACAACAAGTATTACTACTAAACTTAATTATCTTTGAGAATTGCCCATTGGTTTGATTCTTGATAGATTGTGTTAAACTTAATCTCTTGTCAGGGTAAGGGATTATCATGAGGAACCATAGATATTGACATTTGAATTGCAGTAATAAATATTGACATTTGAGCAGTAATAAATGTAAGTAACATCATAAATCATTCCAAATTGTTAAATATTGTTTATATTGCTTATCATGATATGCATTTATTACCTTGAAATTGAAAAGCTTGGCAAGTGTGGTGACTTGATTGTTGGTAGGGCAGTAACAAGGTCTGTGTCTTGCATTCCTAGAAATCAATTACTGGTACTATATTAATCTTAAGTACATCAATTATCTTGTTTATTCCTATTAAAGTTTATTCTGTTTTGCAATTAACACTAATCTTGTATAACCGACATAAAAGGATAGAAAAGCTAAAATCAAACTATAAAAAGTAGCCACAAAAAGCCACCCTTCAACAACCTAACATTCAACAATCCACAGTAGCTGCACCGGTAGCAACACTAGCTACACCAACAATAACAACACCAGCACTGGTAGTCGCAGCAACAGTAGCACTAAAGCAACACCAACATATATTAGTCAAAAGACTAGACAAAAAAGGAAAGAAAGCAGAGTATAGGATGTTATTGATGTTGTAATTTTTTGAATAAATTAAGCTTATGATGATGGTCTGTTTGTTAGGGAACTTTTTTTGTTAATACCTGTCATGACTAATAGATACAAGATTTTCTTGTATACAGGCAGTTATCACAACATTGGCGGAATACAAGTCCCGACCAGTCGGACTTAAAAGCAGGTGTACCCCTCGTTCCTATATATATATATATATATCATTATTTTTTATTTTTAGGGGCCATATCATTATTATCTTTTCTTCTTTTTTAAGGACTAAATCACTCACTCAACTTAACCTTAAATAGTCATTACAAAACAACTATTTATCTTGGAGTCAGCATCAATCTATTATGGCCAATTGAGATTAATTGCCTACTGGAGTTCATATTTGGAGGGTTATGAAACCCTTAAAAACAAACTCCGAAATCTGCAATATTAACAGAGATCACTTGAACAGGTTCAGGAGTAAGTTACAATCATGATTAAAGATCGATCCTTCTCATGACACTCTAAAATCAATACCTTATTATATTTGTTAACTTAAATTTGATTTTTATTTAGTTTAAAATCTGGTATTTAATTATAATTCTCGTATATAAAAAATTTTCAAATCCTAAATTTATTATTTCATTTGAGAAAATATGGTTTTTAATATTTTTAAAATCAAAATATCTTTCGCATCCTATTAGAGGACTGGAGGAATATGAAAGTCCAAAATATCTTTCACTCCCCATCGGATAACCACAGGAATATGAAAGGTTTTATTTTTATGGAATTCAAAAAAATTCTGATTTGACTAATTGGAAAAAAGGATATCTCGTTATAAAAATAATTCGAAAAAATCTTTTCAAATATTGGAAGACATTCCACGTACCATTTCAACATCAGAGATATTGCCTTGATTTTTAAAAATTTTAGTTTTTGTCAAATATAATAAAAACTTATTCTAAGTATCCCTAAAGTACACCTTGTACCTCGATGGGCCTAAAAGACTAGATTCTAAGGTAAATTACTAAATTATACCTAAGGTATACCGTCGAGTGAAAGTATCCCAGTAACTTAAATGACTCGATGGCATCATAAAAGAACGAACTTATTCCTTTTGTGCACTCAGATGTGAAAGCATCCCTATGATCACATATGACTGGTTCCAATTTAAATTACTAAAATGTCCCTAAGGTATACCTTCAACATGAAAATATTACAGTAACCTTAAAAAGCTTGATAACTTCACAAACCTATTCCTATTATGCATCTTTGACATGAAAGTATCTTAGTGATCGTAGAGGACTCGGTTCTAAGGTAAATTACTAAAATTTCTCTAAGGTCTACCTTTGTCATGAAAGCATCCTAATAACCCTAAAAAATTAGATAATTATATGAAATGACAATTTTACCTTAAATAGGTAACTTTGTTAATAAATATGACCTAAAATGCAAAAATTTACTAGTAGGACCCTAAATTTCTTAAAAATTGCATTTAAACCCCAATATGGATACAAATGCTAGAAATTTTTTTAAATGACCAAAATACCCTAAAGGGTAATTTGATATGACAAAATGACCCATTTAACCTTAATTTGCAAGGTTTACTAGATGGACTCCAAACTTTTCTAACTTTACAAAATAGTCCCTAAATAAACTAAAAGACATAATCCACATTAAACGCATCAAAATCAACATGGAGAATTCACCAAAAAAATCGGTAGAACCATTTGACCAAGTACCTTTGGCCTTAGAATAATTTTTTCAATTTTTGCAAACAAGCCCTTAAACTTTCTAAAATTACAAAATGACCCTTAAAAGGTTAAAAATGTATGATATGCATTTGATCATGTTAAAATGCATGAAGGTCCATGGAGCATTCGACCAAACTTATATGGCCTTGGAAAAAGTTTTACACTTTTTGCAATTCAGTCCTTATACTTATCATAATTACAAAATACCATAAAAAATAAAAAATTCCACTAAATCACACATATATGGTTCAGCCAACTTGGATATAACCATCCAAAGGTGTTAAAAATTTCAGGGAAATTATTTTTTGGCCTATGCAACTTTCAAACTTTACAAAATAATTCAAAATATCACAAAATCAAGCATGAAAATTTCATCATAGGCCCTCACCATATTCAACCAACCTAGATAATGACCAAAAATAATTTTTTTCATCACATAATTTCATGAATATTAATATAAATACATTTCATAATTTTTATCAAGTAAAAATATGCATGAAATCATTATAAATAATAAACATGTCAACATAAATCAACATGAAAATGCCAAGGAAAATAGTACAAAAATATATACATACGAAAATAACATCATTTCTACTAACAAACACAAATTATCTTGATGAAAATCAACTTATTGCTAATAAAAATCAAATATAATAACAAAATCAAGAAACTTTGATCATGGCTTTCATATTTGGCCTTTCAAGATGGTTCAAAATGCACAAACACAACTAATCACAATGCTCATTAAAAGGATGAAACATGAATGAAACCAACAAAAATCAGGAGTTTTCTAAGTAAACTACCTTGAAAAGCTTAGAAAACTTAAGAAATTTAAGTAATTTTTGTGGTTGTTTTTTTTCCTTATAAAAGCATTAGGCTTCATTTTAAAAAAATCCCCTTGGCCGCGTAGCCATGTGATTTTTCTTTTTATTATTTTATTATTTCTTGATCTTTTATATTTTGATAAGGTTAAATTAATATTTTTTTTGTCCTCTTGTGTGACTCACCATATTGATTCATTTTGCCTAATATTAGGCTTTATGATGATTTAGAAAAAAAATCTAATTTTGGATAAAAAAAACTTATATGGATTAAATTGTAAAAATTTAAAAATTATGTGTTCAAGAAATAAAATTTCTCATAATAAATTTAATTAAAAATTTAATCATAATAGGCTTGTTGGGCTTGTTAGAAAACACAAATTGGTTTATTGGGTTTGTTGAAAAGTTAATGAGCTTATTGAGCCTATTAGGAAAATTAATGGGTTTTAAAGCCCATAAAATGGAAAAAAAATTTTGGCCCATTAAAAAAATAAAATTAATAAAGTTTTCATATAAAAATTTCGAATGGAATTTTTAAAAAATTTTAAGTGTAAGAAAAAAGATAATTGAAAAAAGATAATTAAAAATTTCAAAAAACCCTTACGGAAGAAAATTGATATTTAATAAAAATCAGTTGAAATTTCAAAAAGCTACATTCAGGTTATTTTATTGAAATATATGAAAATATTTAAAATTCTAAACTTTGAAAAATTTTACAAATAAAAATGCTTGTATTTTGGAATCAAGAAAATTTAAAATACATTCAAATTTATAAAAATAAATTAAATTCAACATATTACTCAATATTATATTAATTTATAGAAAGATGGAAACCTAAAATTTGGAACAAATTTTATCAAAAAAATTTCCAGGGCATATTGAATAAATTTAACAACTTGATACCTCAAGGTATAAAATGTCAATACAGATTTTTACTTGAATATTTTTGATTTTTTAGGGTGAGTATCGGTATAAAAACTACACGGATATAAATGAAAATATACAATAGTTGATTTTCAAAATTTCATGAAAAAATCTTGAAAAATCCCTAAAAATGAAAATTTTGACTATAACCTTGTATACAAAAATGAATTTTAAAATTTCAAAAGAATAAATTTAAATACTAATTTTTACTTTAATATTTATATTTTTTATCTGAGATTTGTTCTCTACAGCCCTCAAAATGGCGATTTTTTTATCACATGCATGAGCAGTCATTTAGATATGATCAAATAGGTTTTAAAAACCACCTAGAGAAGTAAACCCCCTAACTAGATGATAGCTTAATATCGATGTCGGGGGAAAGGGCAAGGACAAAATTTGATATCTATTGTAATGATTTGTTAGGTTAAGGAACTCTTCTTGTTAATACTTGTCATGACCAATAGATATAAGAACTTTTGTATACGGGTAGTTATATGTTAGGTCAAGGAACTCTTTTTGTATCACTTGACATAAACAATAGAAATAGGTATTTGTACACAGCTAATACCAATAGTCAAAATGCTGTAAATACAAATAAGATCAAATGTCAAACATTATCTTCTTGTTATTATTAGATATATGTTCCAATGTCAAACAAGTTCTTTTTGTTGTCTTTAAATTCACATATGTATTATATTTATGTTTCAATACAACAACCACAAACTCAAAACAATACATTTTATCTAAATACAATATCACTACCCAACTCATTATCAAAACATTATATTTTATCTAAATACGAGACTTATGGAAAAGGTAAAAGTTTAAGACCATCATTGTTTTTGACAAATGCCAAAGACAATATTACTACCCAACTAATTATCAACAAAAATTCATACATCTTCTTAGCTTTAGCTTTTCTTCTTGAATCTATTATCGAAGTGTTCAATTTATCCTCTATAAGTGCAATTTCAGCCTTCAATATAGTAACTTCATCAAGCAACTGATCATTCATGATTTCAGTAGACATATTTTGTATACATCTATTTTTAGGCTTTAACTTAGAAACCATTCTTAATAATGCTTGATTTTACTTTTTCAAACATCTATTAGCATCCCTTTAAGTAGATTATAACTTTTTTTGCATTTTCATCATCTATTGGTCTATCATGCCAAAGAAAAAACTTACAACGCTTAACCTCTAATAACTATATAGGTCACTATGCTGAGAATATCAAAATGATCTACAAATTCTTAAATGATACTTTCTAATGGTTGCTGTAGCCAAAAAATCTTCTCCCAAGGTTATAATCACTTGTTGATGTCACTAGAAGAGTTTTTAGTCCACAATAGCAGCATATTAGATAACTTTCGTAATCATAGCTCACCATTGTATATCCTTTATATATTTTGAAAGAAAAAACAAATGTCAACCACTTTTTTCTTTATTAATCATAACAAATACAATATACAATATACAAAATTGTTTAAAATTAAAACATATAAATTTTACATACATATGAAAACTTGAACTTCTTACTCCAAGTTGCATGGTTGAAATATGACAATAATCATTGTCAATTCTTTGACTGAATTATTTGAGCAGTCATTGAGCCATATTGATATATAAATAGAAAACCAAAATTTTTTAAACAAAAACTACGATTTACATATGATCCAAACATATAAAGCAAAACCCTAAATCAATTCATAAATAAAAAATCAAAAGTAAAACAAAAATAAACTTACTGTTTTTTCAACCTAAACCATAGAATTCCCTTAAATTCTTTTCCAAAAACTAATTTGGAGATTTTCGATTTCATGAACAATTTGGGGATTTTCAATTTCAAGAATGATTTGGTGAGTTTTGATTTATGATTAGGTTTAAGAAAATTTGGGGATTGGGATTTTTTTATTTTTTTAATTTTGGTGAAGAATGATAAGGGCTAAGAAATGTTTCAGTTTCTAACTTGATTTTGAACCCAATTCATGGGGTTTTTTTTTAAAAAAAAATTATGTGGAAATGATATGATATTTTATAGATTAATTGTAAATGCTATGTAATAAAAATGGCCACCTCAGTGAAATTAACAAAGGAGATAAATTATTTTTTAATTGGGCTAACATTAATTAACTCATTTAGTAGAGGGACTAAATTTTTTCAAATTAAAGTGTAAGGATTAAATCTATATTTTTAACTATAGTACAAAGACTATTTGCATTATTTGAACAAAAATAAATGTAAAATTCTTAAAGTCTACAAATCTAAAAGTCTTAATTACAAATAGCCAAAACCCTGGAAAGGGAAGCTTCGTGCGCAAGTAACATATGCAATTCATTTTCTATGTTGCCGGACTAGGTCCAATTTGCTTTTTTTTTGCATTCTTACACCTCAGAAACTTTTTTTTTAGACTTTGGGCTTACAAAGACACACCAAAAAAAAATGGAATTTCTAACTTAGTAAAAAATATAAATAAAACTAAATTAAAAACATTTAAAATTTAATAAAATCTAAATAAAAACTTTTAAGACTTAGATAATTTTAATGTAAATAAAGTGACTAAATAACTCTATGAAAATAGAGTTATCAAGTTTAGGTTTTTTTTTTTTTTTATTTCATGTTATGTGTAATAATTTTTACATAATTTAAATGTTTTATCCAAAAATAAATTATTATTAATTTTAAAGTAAGCTTTTCTATAATATGAAAATCCTTTTAATACTTTGTGTGTTAGCCGAAAAAAAAGGTAAAATCAATATGTTAAATAATTAATTATTAAAAGTATGATAGATTATCGTATTGGTATTTAGAGAAATTGTTTTGACGAACTTTAATATTAACATTTAAATATATTAGGATTTATATTATGCATATATGTTTATATATATATATATATATATATATATATATATATATAAATGAGTTGTTCTTGATAGAAATCGAAGCAAAAAAATTCTAAATTGAAGAGAAAATTCTTAATCTTAATTATACTCAGGCCATCTCTTAGAGATCTTTTTATATAGGTTGTTAGCTTTTAAAATTCAAAAATAAAACCAGATAATGAAAACTTAGTCTTCCTAAATCAAACTCTAAATCAAATCCCTTCACTTAAGGATTTCTATAACTGAGTTCCTTAATTTAAGGAGTCCTAATATTTACAGCTATCTACCTTATAATTTAGGCCAATAATTATTTATCTTCTAATGCTCCCTTTCTAGTTGGATAACAAGCATTTTTCGTTCCTAGATTGTAAATGCTTTCTTGGACTTGTATACTCTTCAATCTTTTTTCTGAATACATGTCCCACCTGATTCCGATTAGTCACAAAAGGTGTACAAATTAGGCTACCGTATAACTTTTCCTTTTTGTTTTGTCATGTTGAATAGGATTGTGTGCAATCTTTGTTGCTGACTTAGTATCACAATAAAGTGTCATAGGTTCATCCATTTTTATTTTTAAATCTTTAATAATCATCTTTAACCATGATGAGTCACGTACGCATTGTGCCATTGCTTTAAATTCTGACTGAACACTTAATTTTAGCCCAAGAAAAGTATAGTACCTTGAAGTAGGTTTTTTATCCACAGGTGAACCTACATAATTAACATCTGTATAAGCTTTAAGCACTATTCTAGCATTCCTTCAAAATAAGATTTGCATCCCAGGTTTAGCCTTTAAATAGTGCAGAATTCGGTAGACATCCTGAAGGTGAACCTCCATTGGATTATGCATATATTGAATAACTATACTTATAGCATAGGCTATGTTAGGTCTTGTATCTGAGAGATAGACAAGTCTCCTAACTAATCTTTGGTACATTTTCCTATTCAAAGTAGAGTCCACTGTTACTTCCCTAAGTTTATGATTCGAATCAATAGGTATTTCAGTACGTTTACATGCTAGTTTTCCAGTTTCTTTGAAGAAATCAATTACATATTTCTGCTATGAGATAAGATTTTTAAACATATATTGTTATCGTATATTATTTTTATTATTTTATATGTGTTATATTCATCTAATCATATTTAAAATTGTTAGTCTAATAAAATTTATATATTGCCAATAAATCAGATAATATCACTTCATTAAAAGTTTAATATTTTAAGTTTAATTAGTTAAATATTGTAATTATTCCAACTTATCTTTAATTCCTTTACCACGTTCAAGAATCAAATTTGGAATTTTTTTTTTAAAAATTAATCCAATTCAGATTATTATTTAATATATAAAAAATTATATAACACAAATTACTAACATGCCAAAATCTATATTATTAATAAAGTAGTTGATTGAATTTGGAATTTAATCAAATTTGAAAATTTTTAATGTTCAAGAATCTATGTTATTAATGTTAAAGAATCAAATTTGAAATTTTATTTAAAATTAATCTGATTCAAATTATTATTTAATATAAAAAAATTACATAAAATAAATATTAACGTATCAAAATCTATATTGCTAATAAAATAAAATAGCTAACTGAATTTGGTACCCATTGAGTTAACTAGCATCAATATAAGATAATGATTAAATATTTATAGAATAGTTATCACTTGGTGATAATGGTTAGATATACTTTTAAGATATTTTGCATAATTGATTATTTATTTTGATATTTATCCTTTTGTGATAAAATTGGAACAAATATCTGTACCATTATTTATAAAAATCTTAATTGTTCAATTAGATATTTGGTGAATGTTTCAAATTAAAATTATAACTATATTTAAATTGATCCTCTCCTGTTTATTAGAGTTACACTCATAGTTTCCATTGGAAAAATATTGGTTAACAAAAAGAAGAATAAGGAGACAAACTAATTTACTTGTGGATCAAGTTTTCAACTATGTCATCTTATCTTCAACACAATCAAGTATGCTTCTTTCGCATGATTAAGTATGCTTTTTAAGAGTGAGAATTATGTATTTAAGATCCTAAAGTATTAAGTTTAATTATCCTTATGTTCAATAATATTTATAAATCATGCAAAATTTAACTTAAAATTATAATATATTTGTACAGTAAAAGGATAAAAATGTTATTTAATTTTAACTATTTTTAATTAATTTTACTTTTTAAAATAATTACATATAAAAGAAAAATATATACACTATTTTCGCTATTAAGTAAGTTCTTTGTTTTTATTTATTTATTTATTTATTTTTCATTTTGTATGCGTAAACCAAAGCAAATTTACAAGGAAAAAAAAAATGGTCAAGAGCAGCCCAAGATGAACTCTAATCTGTGATTGGGCAGGTTCTGTTTGATGGAAATTTAGCATTTCATTAATTTTTCCTTTATATTGGGCAGGCTGAATCACTTTCCTAAATTACTAATTAATTTCATTGCAAATTTGAGATACTATTATTAAATGGTAGCAATAAAAATTAAGTGATACCACTTTAATTTAATTTTTTTAAAAAAAATTATAGTTAATATATAATATTTTAATTTTTTTTAAAAATCGAATCAAACAAATGAAATAACATCTATAACTGAACTAATCCGAAGGAACTCGATTTAGTTCATCAATTTTTAAATATAAAAAAATCTTTTTCTACAGTATTTTTAGATTTTTTTCTAATTTAAAAATAAAATATTTATTTTTAAATCATAAAAATAAAAAAAAACTTATCAAAAATAAAATTTAATTTGATTCGAATAATTATAATTTTTTTAACTCATCAAACAAAAATTAACCCAAATTAAATTTCTTAATTACTGATCTAAATCTAGACTAAATTGATTACTATTAAAATTGATTTTCTCGATTTTTTTTCTTAAACTGTAATAAAAAATAATATATATGCATTCATGTGTATATATATTACTTAAAAAGATTTTAAAGAAATTAAAAATTAATCGTACAAACCACGGGTGTCAGAAAGAGATAATAAATATACGTTATAATTAAAAATTATGATAGTCAGTGTTTTTTACTTAATTTATTTAGGTACCCCATTGAAAAAAATAATAAAATGATTTAATTGTGAAAAAAATGGGTCCACAGCTCGGTGGTAGGGCATTTGACCGATCAAGGGGTTATACGTTTGAATTTAGTTAGGCTTTTTTTTTCCCCCCAATCTATATGCTTTTTTATTTAACAAAGGCAACTGTTTAAAGATAAGATTTAAATAAGATATGCTCACCGGTTTTTAAAAATTACATAGTAAGCTTTTTAAAAATATTTTAAATATTTTATATTTAAAAAATACATAAAAATTAATAAAAATTTTTAAATAATTAAAAAATTAAAATAATAAATAATTTAATTTTGTACTTTATTTTTTTAATTTTCAAAGATTTTTTTAAAATTAAAGTAATAAAATAATTTAAATTCTTATTTTAGTTTTTTAATTTTAAAAGAATTATTTTCAATTTGGAAAAAAAATTTCAAATATTATCAAATTTTAAAAATAATTTAGAAATTTTATATTTAAAAGTAGTTTTAGTTCAATATTTTGATTTTTTAGTTTTTAAAATTTTGTAAAAACATTCTTATATTAATTTTTTAAAAATATAATTTAACATTTTATATTTTAAAATAAATTTTCTATTTGTTCTTAAAAAAGTTCATGTATTAATCTCTAAAAAAAAAATCACGTGTTACCACATGTCATTACCTAATTAAACAATGCCACATCATCACTTATATGTAACGATGTTAAGTCTTAGTGCTACATTGATGAACAGTTTGATAGTACAATTACCAAAAGTGACGCTTTTAAAATAGAGATATTGCATTGAAAAATTTGATAAACTTCACAAACCATTTATGACATTAACCTATTTTTATGTATTCATTTATATGTATCGCGCTAGTATTATTGTTTTTAATGTTTGTCATGTTTTAGTTATTTTTGTGCCATGTTCATAATGTATAGTCACATCATATCCAAATACTAAATCTAGATACGTATATTAAATATATTATATTAATCATATTTAAATATATTGTTCATGTTTATTATACTTTTGTATCTATTAAATGTGTTGTATTTTTATCATGTTCAAAATTACCATATCTACTTCTAACTAAACCTGTTCAAAAGCCAAGCAACTCAAACCATTGTCTATCCAATAAAAAATTTTATTTAAATTTAATTATAAACATATATAAATATTAATATAAAAATAAATATTTTAATTTTTTTTTTAAAAAAAAAAACCCTCTCAAGCAAGTTGAGCTAAGATCGAACCTAAGAGATTAAAAAAATCAAACCCAATCCAGCCCAGCAACACCTGTACGTCCAACCCATTTGCCAACCCTCCTTTCCACGTTTTTCAATCGTAATTTGACAATTTCAGGGTTCATCGGAGTCCCAAAGTTTCTAGGCATAAGGCTAAAACTTTGAAATCATGAGTCCCAAAATTTGGATTGGCAGGCTCCTGCCAACCAAAAATGATACACATCCCAGGCCAAATCCGGATCGTAGGTTAAATCAATAATCTCTCTCTTTTACGAGAAACTCTCATATTCATTGCATAAAAAACCAACAGAACATCGAAACTGCATAATCCCCAAAATAAAATGTTTCAAACACTACACAAGTTCGGAATTCGTAACACGAGAACCGGTAAAACCATCAAATCACTGAAAAGTCGAACTTCATGAGTAAAAGCAATAGAAACATGTCTTTACATAGTAGCTTCTACTTCGGGGTCAGTCTCCAGCGGCACAGTAGGTGTGTTATTGCCGCCTCTCAAACGCGAGGATACATTGTCGATGGCGGAATTGAGTTGGCGGATTTTTGCATTCAGGGTCTGCCTGGTTCTCTGCTTTTCAATAAGCGAGCTTAATTAACGTAAAGGATAATAGCTTACATCAATGGACCGAGTTGCAAAAAGAGGCAGAAACCAAATTACCTCTAAACCTTCATCATAGTAAATTGGTCGTTTTGCCTTCCGAAATCCGTATTCATCTTCATTTAGTAAGGATCTTCTAATCTAAAATCAAAACAACAAATTAAAATTTGAGATCCAACCTGAATAACTAGAATATCAGACAAAAATAGTGAAAAGGAGCCAATTCACTGCACGCGCACGCACACACAAAAAGAGAAAAAAAAAAAAGGATAACATTTTATCACCTCTATGCAGAATACGATGGGTGACATATGAGTAGTAACTATGTTACTCAGACTTGGATATCAGTATTGGACACGTGTACGTATCCGACATGAGCATGTTCAATTTTTCGATGTTTTTTAATGTATTTGGGGGATCCTTAAAGAGTCATATCCCAATCTCATATCCGATAATGTATCAGACATGAATACTTCAAGAAAACATGAACCCAGCTGCACCGTCATAAGACTCAGTTAAAAGACAGATGAACCATGCAAATTGATTTTTCAAGATCCCCTTAAATAATAAATGTGATAATTAATTCTTTTCTCCATAAATTCAGTACTACAAGGTACTTTCAGTCAACTTCGGGTCTTTCATTGGATACGGTAGCATACGTGCAGGAAATTTAGTGAAGATGAAAGCAAATATTAATCACCTGTGGCGCAAAAATATATGCCAAAGTTCCAAATATAGCACCTCCTAAAAGAAAACCAGCAGCAAAATCATTTCCTCCATCGCGACTGCCATCACTGCATATATCAGAGTGAACGGCAAAAGATGAGAGTAGTGTATAAATAGCAGAATTGTTTTTGAGACAAAATCTACGTAAGCAAATGGCAAAATGCAACTTGAAGTAAATCTAAACATAGCATAACATCCAAAGCAGTAAAAAAACGGCTTTCTTTTAAAGAATCGGCTTAAGAACATTAGGACAGAGAGAGGAATGCAATACAAAATGGAGGAGTTCCGACAGCTCTATGCATTAAATCTTTCGGGTTTGCGCATTGAGAGGAGTGGTTAGTTCAGCATCAAATTTACAATCTTTTTGACAGTCAAATAGAACTTTATTAATAGATAAATCATCCAATAAACAACTTAATAACCATTCCCTATTCCTATAAAAAAACCACTGGATATGGTAGCCAGAATTCTGATAATATATTGTTCAGCAGAAATGTTTCTATTGATTTCATTCTTCCAAATGTGTTCAACAATGAGACGAGCAACTCGATAAACCGCTTATAATGGCCTTGAGACTTTTGGATTTTTGATATGGAGACTTCAGTTTTGTTGTTTAGCAGTTATATTTCAGATTCCGTCTGAGTTTCCACTAAATTTGTCTCAAAAGTGCATAACTCCCTTGGTATTCAGTTCTGAATCAAGGTGGTCTAGTAAGACGGGATTTGACACGTTTATCATCCAATAACACAGTATACAAGCAATCTAGATGAAACATAAAACCAAAAACTTTAGAGAGATATGGCTTGAATAACAATGACTGATGATCAGGGATTCATCTTACCCCTGATCAGCAATTTATGCAAAACATGAATATTCATCCAAGCTTATTTAACACGGACGGAAATCCAGAATGACATACCGATACCCTGCACAAACTGAAAACCGGTGGTTGTATGCCATCGATTTCCTCTGAACTGCCAACCTTGGTGTTTTCCCAAAGGTGCTGGACTTACTGAAACAAACTTCAGGTGCCTTGATATGAGAACCACCTATAAACCAAGAAAGAAACGATAAGCATAAAGCAAGAACACGATAATAAATCATTTCATTGTTATATGTCAATATTAACAGCAACCCGTCACAAGCCCCAAGATGAGTTTACATAGTGAAAAACCAATGCAATGTGAAATAGAAAAAATTATCTCTAGGCCCTATCCCATTTACATGTCTTACTTTCAGTTTTTGATGTTAGAATATGGCTGTTATTTTTCATAATTTACGGCATTTGAACCCTTAAATCTTCCCTCTTTCATTTTTAGCATTTTACACAAAAAAGCCATACAAAAGTGATATCTTATATTGCTCCAACGCATTATTTTCCTAAAAGTACGTTGTCCAACACAGATTTGGACAAGGCTATGAAAATACGACGCTCCAAATATAGGAAAAAACTTCTAAAAAAATTGAGCATGTCTGAGTCGAACACATACTCGTATCTATCACTCGTCCCCAAGTCCAAGTAACATAGTTGATATCAATGAAAATCCTCAGTAATTCAATTTGCAAAAAGAAACGTAAAATCAAGAGAACAGATTTCAATTCCTAAAAAAATTTACATTCATCAGTCAACAAAACATACAGAATAAGACTGAAAAAATCAAGAAATAAACGTGAACCAAATCTATTTCAAATCTTTTTCATTTTTTAAAGAAATTTAATCATCTAACAGCAGCAAGTATTTGCAATTTATTTGTTGAAACTTCAGCATAAAAGTCTCCAGCTTTATCCAAACAACATAATCTCAATTAATTTAGATTATTTACTTGATTTCTACTTTAAAAATAAGTAATATTTATTTTTTTAAAAAAAAATTAACAATTAAGAATTTAGATAACTTTTATATGGAACATTAATATAATTTTTTTACATTTACTTTCTTTAATCAATTATTATTTACTTTTTTAAACCGAAAATCAAGGATATAATTATTTTTTCCTTTAAAACAAAAAATTCTATAACATTTAAGTTATCTAAATTGTAAAATAATTCTCCAAAAATCAGATAAAACATGAACAATTACGGAAATCAATAACTCATCAGAATTTCAATTGAAATAAGCAAAAAGAAAAAAAAAACAATTAAATACAGAACAAAATGGCTGATTAAAAATTAAAAACCTGAGATCGAAACAGGAGCGAAGCAGGAAGCCATGAAAGATCTAGAGAGAGAGAGAGAGAGAGAGAGAGAGTGTGCAAAGAGAAGTTTAGTCAAACTTTTTAGTTTTTATTTTTGTTTTTAAGGAAATTGGGAGAAGCGAACATGGATATATACTGCAATTCGATTTTAGTTTTTTATTTACGGATATACCCCTGCAGATTTTTGTTTGTAACAGAAGATTTATAGGATTTTTTTTTTCAGCTGGTTTTGTTAGTGTGCGGATGATCGCGTCTTTAATATCTGGGTTTGACCAATTGTGATTTTTTTAAAATATTTTTCACTTTTTTTGGTTCTTATTATTATTATTATTATTATTATTATTTTAAATCAAGTTACAAAGTTTTGTTCTTTTTTCTGGGTGAAATTTTTGAAAATATTTTTATGGCATTGGTTTTTTTAAAAAAAAAAACTTTTAAGAGTTTTAAATCTAAAAAATAATTGCATTTTTTTAAAATTCTAATTTTATTCAATTAAGTTTAGATCATATACTTAAGTATTATTTTATCAAATTAGATCAAATTCTATTTGAATTTAACCTTCGAATTGAATCTCGAATATTTAAAATTATATTTTAAGTTTTGAGTTATTACTCAATTTAGGTTCAATGTTATATTTAATTAGTTCTAATTGTTTTTTATTTATTTTTTGAATTTTTATGTAAAATATGATATTTAATTATAACTATAATTATTCTTTAAATGTAATTTAAAAAAATTCTATAAAAATATATTAAAGTTATTTTTTCAAGGGATAATTTTGATATATTGTTAAGTCTTAATTTTTTTTTGTATTTAAAAAAAATCTAAATATTTATTCTTATTTGTGATATTATTTTATATTATTGTATTTAATATATTGCGTATATATCAAATTGACACAATAATAGTTCTTGTTGTATAAATTTTAATAAATTCATTCTCCATGTCATGATAACGCTATTTTGTGCTGTATTGTATTTTTTTTTTTTAATTTTTGTCATGCCTTGTCCAAAATTGTCAAGTTTAATTGCCATTATTCAAATAACTTTAATTTTGTGTAACGATTATTTTTATATAAATTTTGACATGTTTGTATATTCATGTTATGGCCATATTATTTTTTTCATGTCACGTTATATTTAAGTTATTTTCTCATATCATGTTCATCAATTATATTATTCAAATAACTACTAATTTTATGTCAAATGTCGTATAAAGATTTTGTTCTTCATTTCTTTTGAAAAATAAAGTCATATTAATTTTTTTCTTTTTATATTATTGAATAAAGATTATTGTATTAACAAATTATTGGTAAAAAATATTATATTGAATAACAATATGATATGAGTTGATGTGTAATAACAAATTATCGGTAAAAAATATTATATTGAATAACAATATGATATGAGTTGATGTGTAAGTAAACTTTTTAAAACTTTAGGAATTTGAAGCAAAAGGAAAAAAAATATATAATGACAACTAAATAGTAAAAAGAACTATGGTAAATGATATTATGAGTTATTTGTATGATAGTATTAGGTTTATATTTTATTGTTTTTTATTTCCTAATGATTATAAATGATGAAATTTAATATAATTTAAATGAATTAATTTTTTTATATCAATCTTAAATTTTTACAAATAATGTACATATAATAAATTATATTCATATATTTGTATTGTATTTATACAATTTATGTCTATACTTTAAAATTTGTTCGCAAGCTGAGATATTTTTAATATTTTAACATAGTAATTTAGTTTTAACTTTAAATTTTTGTTATTTCTTCTTGTTGTAATCTTATTCAATGTATTATTAACGACAATAATAGAAGCATAATGAAGATTCAAATGCCAGCACATATTAATTTTATTATTAGCTAAACTCTAATTCAAAGTTATTTTGAAAATTATACTTAAAATTTCAATTACAATTATCTTTTTGAAGAAAAGAAATTGATTTTGGATTAGTATAACTAATTAAAGGCATTTCCCATATTTGGTTCAATAAGTAATTGGAAAATGAAAAAAAGAATCATATTTGACAAAGAGGGAATAAGTAAAAAGAGAGAAGATCGCATTCGATATAAGGCTTCTCTTGGTAAGGTAGAAAAAAATTTAGAAAGATGAAAAATTGGAGGAGAAAATTTAAAAGATAGAAAACATATATATATATATATATATATATATTTTTCTCTTTCTATTGGTGTACTTGTAGGAAATAGACCTATCAATTGGGCGGGTTAGATTGGTTTTAGGTCAGGTTAATTCAGGTTTAAAATTTTTGAATCATTTTTGGGTTTATGGTCATTTGGATTCTAGGTCATTTCGATTTTGGGTTATTTCAGGGTTATGTTATTTTTGGTTCGAGTCATTTTAGTTTTGGGTAGATCTAGCAATATTTGACATGTATAAATTCTAAAAAATACGACACGACACGACACTACACGATACGAATACATTCTCAAAATTTATATAATACGAATTATAAATATATCAAAATTAATATAAATATAAAAGACCTGAGATAGAATTATGATATAGCAAAATATACGAATATGACACGAACACATAAATTGCCAAGTCTAGTTTTGAGTAATTTTGAGTTCCAGTCAATCGAGTTTAACACTCAGGTTAATTGGGTTTGAATCATTCTGGATTCGGGTCATTTTCGATTAGGTCAATTAAGTTTAACACTTAAATTAATTGGTTTCAGGTTAATTAAGTTTAACACTCGTGTTTATCAAGTTTAGTCATTTTGGGTCAAGTCAATTCAGTTTAATTGTTCGGGTCAATTCGGGTTCAGGTTATTTTTGGTTTAGATCATTTTGGGTTCGGGTCAGTCAGTTTCGATTGTTGACTTTTTTTTTTTGTCAATTTGGGTTAGATAGGGTCCAGATTTCGGTGGGTTGATCGGGTTTTTGGTTTCATATCAAAATTGACAAGTCTAATAGAAAAGATGGAAAAGTGGAAAGAAAAAAAATTTTTTTTTACTCTCATTGGTTGGTATAATTGAAAAATAAGAGAAAAAAATAAAAATTATTATTATTTTACTATCAAACCATTTGTAAATTAAGATAAAGAAGCAAAATGTAAAAATATGCATAATATTATTAATATACATACTAGACTCGTACCACTCTCATTTTCTTTCCTCTTTTCTTTTCGATTTGGAGTGATTTATTTTTATTAATAGGTGTGAAAAATGATAAATTTTTTAATTTTTTTCTCTAACTTTTCTTTTCAACCAACCACCACTCAAGATTTATTTTTTTTTTCACTTTTCCATCATTCTCTATCTATCATTCTACTTTTTTACCTAACCAAGCACACCCTAATATTACGTTTAGTTCATCAAATGGAATAGGGTTATTATGTAATAACTATCCTATCGGAATGAAACATAATATGAATGGAACGGAAGTGCTATATGCAGTAATTTAGTTTTGTGGAATAAAACAGTATATGGGGGATTTGAAGCCCCTAAAATAATTTTTTATTTTGTTTAAGGTTGGCATAGCCATTCAATGGGAGGGCTTGGAATGGCTATCTAATGAATTCGCGAAACAAAATCGAAATAGCCATTCTTCTAACCAAACAGTCACATTATTGAAGTGCGTTGAAATATGGCTGTACTAGAATTCATATTACAATAAAACAAATACATTGTAAGTTTTTAAAGTTTACAAGCGAGATTAACGAGATGGTATATATTCCTAAAAATATATTGACAATATAAAAATTAATTTAAAAAACAAATATGACTTATAATAATAATCTAAATTTATTTATAAAATTAAAAAAAAAATTTATTAGTGTTTTAAGAATGACAATTTTTTATAAAATTATTTTTTACTTTATTTTTATAAATAAATTGATAATTTTTTTAACTTTATCGATAAAATTAGAAAAACCCTACCACTATATTTTTGAAAATGAACTCAAATAAAAAAAACTATTAATTGAAATTAACGGAGGTCTCACTATAAGTAGATGAAGGCTGATGTATTGTAGAAAATCTTGGAAACAGTACTGAGTTGATATTAAGAAATTTAAGAGGGGTATTAAAGGAAAGAAAAAAAATACAAAGGCGTTTTGAAAATCCTGGCCATAAAACGACGAGTTTAACCGTTAAAACCAAAGTAAGGGCTTCGACGGTTCCGCTCCCTTTGCTTCCTGCTAATCATCAAAACCATAAATAATATCTAAAAATTTAATATTTTTGTTTTCTTTCTTTCTTCAAAGAAGAAGAAATTGAGGATGATGTTTATAGATATTAGTTAATTATTATTTAAAAAAGTTTATTTAATATATTATTTAAATATAATTCTAACATCAAAAATAAAATAAGAATATTTATATATATTTTTAAAATTTCTTCTATATATATGTATTTTATAAAAAAAAAAAAAAACAACTACACACTTATCCACTTAATTTTTTTTTTCAAAAAAATAAATCTCAACCACATGATATCAAATTCTGATTACAATGAATGGAAGAGTCAACAATATTATTCATAATTGAGAATGTATTGAATAAAGATAATAGTATATTTAACAATTATATTTAACAATCCATTTATTAACTACATTTGTAGTTCTTAAATACCTTAACTGATGTTGTTGGGTATTCATTAACATTTCCTTTAAGTAAAAGAAAAAAACTAGATAGAGGTAATTAGGTAAAAGAAATTGTTAAACATTAACAATATTTTAAAAAAGAATTTGAAATTTTTTAAACACTATTAAATAAAAATAAAAAGACGTTAATGTTCTAATTTTTATATTAAAAATTAATTTAATTTATTTTTTTATAATTATATTATTGAATTGATATCTCTTGACTTATAGAAGACTAATTTATTAATAATAACAATAATCATCATTATTATCATCGTATTAAAATTGTCTTCAAATATATGATAATTTGAGATTATAGGCATATGTAAGATGGTAATAAAGCTGATTTGAGAGAGAATTATTTTTACCTATTGAGATTATGGATATGGGTTAATTATTATCTGTTATTCTATAGTAAAATATTTATAAATATAACCATTGTAATAAATAATTATTGTAAAGGGAATAAAGTTTTTTTTTTACTTTACTGGATGTATAATATTAGGCGTCCGATAGTATAACATCTATTTCTGCTAGTTCATATATTACTAAGTCAAATATTGCTGTTCAAAGTGAATCTGTTGCTTTATATTTAAACCTTTCAATATTTATTATTTAAATCTGTTATGATTTTGATTCAGATTATGTTAGATATCCAAATTCATTATTTAAATTTATTTCACTCATACAAATTTAGATGTTTGACAGAATCCGATATTCATTTACATATTTAATTATTATTTAATTATTTAATTTTTATTTTAAAACGATTTAATAAATTCATGTATTTAGTGGATTAGGATATTCTATGAATATTGCTTTTTGAATTAGATGCAAAATTAGACAGTGATATTCGGATAATAATTAGATAATAAATTAATTTAGATTTTTGGATAAATTAAGTGAATTAGGATTTAGATATTTAAGAAATTATAAATATCGAATCCGATGTCATTCCTAATTATTTTTTTAAAGAATCACAAAATTAATTAATAAATATTTTGTTTATTATTTATTATCAATATATTTTTCTTAGAAAATGTGTAATAAAGTTGGAAAAAAGTTTTGAAAGAATTATAAAATATATTATTACGAGAATAAATAATTATTCATAAGAAAATAAAAAATTATGTGAAAAAGATTTTGTAATTATTTTTCATCTTCTAGAATAAAAACTAAGAGTAGTTGGTTGATTTAGAAAAGGAAGAGAAATCTGATTGATAAAAAATTGACTTAAATTTAATTTTTATGATTTTTTCACTTAATTTCTTAAAAAGTTACATTTTATAGTTTTTTATTATTTATTTAAAATTAATTCACTTATAAGCTTTTTTAATTTTGAGAAAGTTGTAATTTCAATTATTTAATTTTTATATTTTATATTTTAATATATATTGAAATATTTAAATAAATTAATTACTGCTTATATAATTAAAATTATATAGTAAAACAAAAACCTTTTAGTACCATACGTTGATGAAAGTAACCTCTAAAATAGTGCCGTTTATGCCTCACAATTTGACGACATTTGTCATTTTTTAATTGGTTAACCAATATTTTTAATTAAAAATAATTAGTAAATTTAATCATTTGAAATTGAAAAAAAAAATTAAGATAAAACCTTTTGGACAGGAAGCTATTGGAGAGGAAGAATTGAATAAAAAAAATTAATTACATTATCTTTCATTAAGGCTACGTAGGACTTTTATTAGGATCTTATTTTTAATGCAATTTAATTGCTATTATTATTAATATCATGTTATATGTAATATTTTCTGTAAAAATTAATTATTAGTATTTTTATTAAGGAAGTATTTTGAATTTTTTTGATATTTCCCAGTGAAGTTGGGTTTTCATACTAGTTATTTATTGTTATTAGAAAAACATTAATTAGTACTTAATAGCATCAATTAAGGTGATAATTAAGGAAATATGCAAGTAATATTTTTTTCTTCATTTAATAAAACTCATGTATTAAATATAAAAATCTTTCTTAAATTGATAATTAAATAACCCTTATGAGCACTTTAAGCTTAATTATATATATATATGTATATATAAATATATATACATATATAATATACTCATTATGTGAGTAATAATAATTGTATATATGTAAGTGTAGTTTTTTTAGAAAAATAAGTTTTATCAAGAAAGATGGATAGTTTTTGAAGGAAGAGGATAATTTTTTTTAAATATAAAAATTGAAAGGTATAATTACCATATTATATTAATATTTAACTCATAATTTATTATTTCTTTTGTATTTTTCTTAAATTATTTGGTATTACTGTATCTGTAATACAAAACTTAGTCAAGCATTTCATTATTAGCATTGATTAGTATTAGGGTTTTCTTAGGGAGTATCCTAAAGGCACTCCTTATTGTTATTAGATGCAACTTAAATTTATCACACCCACCCATACGGGTGAAAAAAAATTAAATTTTTTAAGAATTATTTTGTTTAAAAAATGAAGAGATGGTTTTATTTCAAGTGAGTTATTATTTTTTAAATTAAAAGATCTATCACACCCGTTCAATCAAGGACTTTATAAATAATATACATAATATCTTTATTCAATGCATTGAAAATAATGAATAAAGTTATTTATTTTTGCATTTACTATAGGATTATTACTATAAATAATATAGTAACTAACCTCAAAGAGAGTTAGCAAAACCCTTATTATTATACTTAAAAAATTAAAAAAATAAATTATAATTATTTTGGGAAAAAAAAAGAGAAGATATCCAATGTAATATGTGTGGGTACTTTTTTTGAAAGTAAAAAATTTATATGATAGATGTTATATATATATATTTATATATATATATATATATGATAGTTTTTTAAAAGTAAAATACATAAATATCTTTCATTACATTTTATATTATAACTTAAATTTAACTTCTAAGTCATTTCATTAATTGAATTGATGTCTAGATTTTGAGATATTTACAAATGAAAAAGAAAGAAAAAAATATATTTTATTTTATTTTTTGAGCAAAAAAATATATTTCAAGATACAAAACGTTATGTGATGGCCCGATAGTTTTATTAAAACATGTGAAATAAAAAATTTTATTATATAAATGCAAAAACATATATATTTATATTTAATATTTAATTATTACCTTTTTTTTATATTTAATAATCTTTTATTGAATTAGTGTCATGTGATTTATGATACTAAATTTAGCCAAATACCTAAATGCTAACTAATATTAAAAAAATCAAATCAAAAATTAAATTGGTTAAGCCGTTTTCAGTTCAATTAGTTTAACTATCCGATTTAATATACATGATTTTCCTTTACAATCAACCCACCCATGTTTCCTCTTTCCATAGCCCCAAATCTTTTTTAGAAAAATTCCAAAAAAGAGAAATGGACGGATAATTATTAAAAAATAAAACTGAAAAAATATTTAAAAAATAATTATTAGAATTATTAATAAAAAATTATAATTACTTTTTTACCTCTTATTTCGTTCAACTTTTACCTATTGTTATTTGCTTTATTTAGTGGAAGGGGGGAACCAATATATATTTCTATATATATATATATTAAAAATACTACTTAAAAATAATAAGAGAATAAAAATATTTTATATTAAATCTCAAATTTATAAAATTAAATCCTAAATATAAAATAATCTCAAATTATATTAAATCTAGAATTACTATTTTAAAAATATAAAAAAATAAAAATATTTTAATATTCAATCTCAAATTATTTTTTAAAAAATGAAAAGTAATATATAATTATATATAATATATATTATACATAATAAAAATATTCTATATTAAATCTCAAATTATTTTTTAAAAAATTAAAAATAGTATGTAATATCTATAATATATTATATATAAAAAATTAAAAAATATTTTAAATTAAATTATAAATTACTATTTAAAAATAATAAAAATAAAAAGATATTTTATATTTAAATCCCAAATTATTATATAAAATAATAAAAATATTTATATTTATATTAAATCTTAAATTACTATTTAAAAATAATAAAATATAAAAATATTCTATATTCAATTTTGTTTACTACTATTTAAAAATAATAAAAAATATAATCATAAATAAATGTACAAATGACCAATATTTAGCAGGTTGTTTCCTATATATATAAAAATTATATATAATAAAAATACTATTTAAAAAATAAAAGATTAAAAATATTGTATCTTAAATATTGAATTATTACTTAAAAAATAAAAAATAAAAAATATTTTATATTAAATCTCCAACTACTATTTAAAATATAATAACAAATAAAAAATATAATTATTGCTGAATGTACAGGTTACCATTACTAAATATAAAGGTGACCATAATTAAATGTAGAGATGACGATAACTGAATATATAGGTGACCATAACTAAATGTACTTGTAACTATAACTGAATATACAGATGATCGTAACTAATATATTTAATTTCAATATATATAATATTGATATATGTTCCAATATATGAATGGTCAGTTTCTATGCATATAAATTATATATATTAAAAAACTATTTAAAAATAATAAAAGATTAAAAATATTTTATATTAAATCTCGAATTACTATTTAAAAAATAAAAAGTAAAAAATATTTTATATTAAATGCCGAACTATTATTTAAAATATATGTGACCACAATTGAATATACAGTTGACCATAACTAAATGCACAAGTAATTATAATTGAATATATTGGTGACTATAACTGATATATTTAATTCTAATATATATAAATATATGTTTCAATATGTGGGTTGATTCATATGTATGTATAAATTATATATATATAAATATATATTAAAAAAACTATTTAAAAATAATAAAAGATTAAAAATATTTTTTATTAAATCTTGAATTACTATTTAAAAAGTAAAACATAAAAAATATTTTATATTAAATCCTGAACTACTATTTAAAAAATAATAAAATATAAAATATAACAATAGCTAAATGTACAAGTAACCATAACTAAATGTTCAGTAACTATAATTAAATGTACAAGTAACTATAATGGAATGTAAGGTGAATATAATTGATATATTTAATTTTAATATACATATATTGATCTTCCAATATGTGGTGGATTGATTTCTGTATATATAAATTTTATATATTAAAAAATATTTAAAAAATAAAAAATAAAAAATATTTTATATTAAATCTTGAACTACTATTAAAAAATAATAATAAATAAAAAAATATATCATAGCTAAATATACAGGCAGCTATAACTAAATGTATATTAAAAATACTAAACAATAATAAAAAATTAAAAATATTTTATATTCAATCCCGAATTATCATTTAAAAATAATAAAAGTTTAATTTTTTATATTAAATCTCAAATTATTTTTTAAAAAATACAAATAATATATATTATATATAATATGTGGGGGGTCGATTTTATTACCACGAGAACCAACCCCTCACATATTATATCAGATTTAGTCACCTATCCCTTCAGTTGTAGGCACTTATACATTCAGTATGGTCATTTATACATTCAGTTATGGTTACATATAAATTTAGCTATGATTATATTTTTATTTTTCATTATTTTTAAATAGTAGTTCAGGATTTAATATAAAATATTTTTATTATTTTTTAAATATTAATTTAAGATTTAATATAAAACATTGTTAATCTTTTATTATTTTTAAATAATATTTTTAATATATATAATTTATAGACATAGGAACCAACCCACCACATATATATATATTTTGGAATTAAATATATCAATTATAGATACTTGTATATTTAGTTATAGTCAACTGTACATTTAGTTATGGTCACCTGCATATTCAGTTATGATTATATTTTTATTTTTATTATTTTTAAATAATAATTTGAGATTTAATATAAATATTTTTTAATTTTGATTATATTATATATATTATATATAATATGTGTGGGATTGGTTCTCTTTGTAAGGGAGCTGACTCCCCCAATGTATTATACATAATATATAGTTTTTAATTTTTTAAAATATAATTTAATATTTAATATAAAATATTTTTTATTTTTATTATTTTTAAATAGTACTTTAGGATGTAACATAAAATATTTTTATTTTTGTTGTATACATTATATAATATATATATTATACATTATATATTATTTTTAATTTTAATTTTTTTAAAAAAAATTTAGCATTTAATATTAAATATTTTTTAATTTTTATTATTTTTAACTAGTTTTCTGAAATTTAATATTGTTGATGCAAGGATTATCGGACTATGCCCGCTATGAGATATTGTCCGCTTTGAAGCAATGCACAGACTGTCTTCACAGTTTTATTTTTTAAGAAAAGGCGCCTCAATAAGAGAAATGTGACCCTTGCTTTATAAGCTATATTCTAGATCCTTGGCTAATCGATGTGGGATTGTTGTTTTGCCTCAACACTAGCCTCACAGGCAAGGGTGGGGACTATCTAAATTGAGTGGGCAAGTTCGGTTGTAGATTGAGTGGTCAAGTTTGCCACAATACAAGTCAAGTAACTTAGAGTTACTTATTTATATGCTTGAGTGAGATTTCGATTTTGAGCTTATGGCTTGACGATGCCATTATTGATGCAATGATTATCGGATTGTGCCCGTTATGAGGTTTTGTCCGCTTTGGAGCAGTACACAAACTGTCCTCACGATTTTATCCTTTTAAAAAATGCGCCTCAATAGGAGAAGGTTGGCCCCTTGCTTTATAAGCCATAGTCTAGATCCTTGGCTAATCGATTCTTCTATTGAGGTGCCTTTTCTCAAAAGATAAAACCGTGAAGACAGTCTGTGCACTGCTCTAAAGCGAACAATATTTCATCGCGGGCATAGTCCGACAATCTTTGCATCAACAAATATAAAATATTTTTATTTTTATTTTTATTATTTTTATGTAATGATTTGAGATTTAATACAAAATATTTTTTAATTTTTATTATTTTTAAAATAGTAATTTGAGATTTAATATAATTCGAGATAATTTTTTAATTTAAGATTGAATATAATTTTTTGCTTATATAAATTTAAAATTTAATATAAAATATTTTTTAATTTTTATTATTATTAAATAATATTTTTAATATATATAATTTTATATAATATATATTTATTGGTTGGGAGAGTCAAAGGGAACCGACTCTCTCCTTCCCCACTGGGTAAAAAAAAATGTAAAAATTGAATGAAATAAATAGTAAAAAAGTAATTATAATTTTTTAAAATTATTTTTTATTCTATTTTTTAATAATTATCAGTGAATTTTCTTTTTTTTTGGGAATTTTTTTTATTGATGGCCCGTTTCTCTCTGTTTTTCCCGCCCAGCCCCTCTCCCCCTTGCTTAAATGATCCAAAGAGAATCCCCAAAATATATGTACTCTCTCCAACGATGGCTTCGAACCTAAAGTCTTCTTGGACAATCTATCTTCTTTACATAAATCTTGAGGTGAATCCATCTATAAAGCCAGGTTATCTGACAGTACTTCATCAAGTACACCATATCTGGCCTCCTTTCCATAGCAAATGCTATACCCATAACTAAGTCAACTAACAGATCTCAGTTATGGGTCAACTAACAGATCTCAGTTATGGGTCAACTAACAGATCTCAGTTATGGGTCCTCATAGTGTAAGTCAACTGATAGATCTGAGATCTCAATTAAGCGTCCTCTCAATTGCTCGATAGTTGGGTCTAGTGGTGGAAGAACAGAAGCGGTTTGAAATTTTTTTATTGTTTGATTGGAGTTTTTTTTACCGGTTCAATACGGTTCTTCTGTCAATTTTTTACCAATCAAACCGATTTTTGGTCCATTAGTCTATTTTTCGATTTTTATATAATCATTAAATCGGATAAATTATTAATTTTTATTTTAATCAATTTGATCGATTGATTCAATCTAATTTTTTATTCTACGATGATAATTAGATTTAACATCCCTAAAGCAAGTGGAAAACGTTGTTTTAAAATGAAAGTAGAAATTATTTGATAAAAAAAGTAATAATTTGTAAGGGGAATAAAAAGTTACATTTTAGGAGTATTTAGTTTAGTTTTAAATGTTTATTTTTAAATAAATTAGAAGAAATTAATCCATACTATATATATATATAATGAGAGTGACACCAACATAAAATTAGTTAAATGACTAAAAAACCAACATAAAATTAAAACAATAAAATAAAATTTGTGTTGTTTTGGTAATTTCATTTATTTTTATATACATAATTATTTAAAAAAAACTACATACTACTAAAAAACTACTTATTTAATTTATTATTTTTAAAAACACCCACAAAGTGACACTAATTCAATTTTAAAAAATTATAGATAAACAAAACTATTATTGTAATATAAAATAAAATTAAGAGTATTTCAATCTTTTAATTTTTTTAAAAAAAATATTTAGACACTAAAAATAATTATTTATTTAAAATCTAATTTTATTTGTTGTTATATTTTTATTTTTATTTTTATTTTTATATTAATTCCCTAATTAAATTGGTTTTACTTGCGATATCAACTCAAGAAGATATTCTATAATAAGTATAGAAATAGGTAAAGAAAGATGATTGACAAAGGTTTTTTTTTTTTTTTATAATTTGATGAAGGCCAAAATGAAGTCGTTTTCTCATATTGAAAAATAGAAAAATAAATAAATAAATAAAAAGGTTGAAAAATGCCTTTTAAATTGAAAGATCACAACTGCTCCGGTAACAAGCTAACAACCACGATCTTACAACATCCTAGTTAGGTCTAACTATAGGTAATTGAAAATCACAACGACAAGCTGTTGTTTGTAAAAATCGAATTGGATCAACTAGTCAAATTAATTAAATAAAAAATTAGAGATTAATCTAATACAATATATTTAATAAAATTAAAATTTTTTAAAAATTGGTGAAAAACAGTTAAATTAATAAAAAAACAGTAAAAACAGGAAAAATTTATAAAAGATAGTGTTTGAAAAAATCGAATCAAATTGATCGGTCAAACTAGTTAAGTCAAAAATTGGAGGTCACTTCAATATGACCTATGCTATAGAACCATAAATTTAAAAAAGCAGTGAGGAAACGGTTGAATCGATAAAAAAATCAACAAAAATTGAAAAAAAATAATTTTAAATTTATTTTTAAAATTTTTAAAAATTTTTTATATGCGACAAGATTTAAGCCTATAATATCTTAAATCCATATTAAAAACCATAGTATTTAATCAATATATATTTTTATTAAGCATTTACCAAAAACTTAAAAATCAATTTTAAATTTATTTTTTAATTTCTAAAAGTTTTCTCGTATGTGATAAGATTTAAGTCTTTAATCTCTTAAATCCACAGTAACTACCATACTATTTAATCAATACATATTTTTATTCAGTATTTATCATATTTAATACTTATTTACCATTTAAATTTTTTTATTTAAATCATTCTATTTAACCAAACCGATTGAGTTAGTGATCAAAATTCTCGTTTGATCTGATTTCTTGTTCTATAGCAGACTAAAAATAACTTCGTATCTCCCAACTAGGTCTACTTTATGGCGATAACGAATAATGTTAGTCAGATTTTTTTAATTTTTTGAAATATTTATTATTTAATATTTGTGTTTAACATACATTCGAACATAAATACGTAAATATATAATCTTTCAAATATATAAATTTTTTTAAAAAAATAAATAAACTAATATCAAATGTATATTCGTATTTATCACTTGATTCCAAGTTCAAGTAACATAGGTTTAATTATAAGTCATAACATTTGATTCAAGTAGCATAGGCTTAATTTAAATAAAAAAATTAAAATTTGCGTTGACTTTTTTATTTTCATAAATTTTAATTTTATAATAAAATTAAAAAATAATAAATCTATAAATTTAACCATTAAACAAATTTTACATGATAATACATTTACTAATTTTAATTATTTATATAATATATAACTATAAATTTTTAAAAATAAATAAATAAAACAATAAATATTTACATATACCATACATGACTTATAATTAAAACACCCTACGGCCTAATCTTTAAGGTTGTGCAATATTCCAAATCACTTACCAACACTAATTTTAAAATTTTACGGTTGTCGCTTCATTGTTAATTTAGTTCTATATTTCAAAATAACTGAATCAATCGAATTATATGAAATATATATATATATATAAAAATAATATTATTCTTATAGTTTTTGTTAGATATTTTAAATTTTGTTAGTTACATTTTCAACCCCTATGAATACTTTTTTACGTTTATACTTATTTGATTTATGCAAAAATAAAAGATTTTAAAAATTTAAAATGTAATTTTTTAACTTATTAGTAGTAAAATAATTAAAGTTGAGTTAATTAACCAACCAAATTAACCGATTTAACTTACAACAGTACATCTAATCTTGTAGTATTTATTTTAATTATAGATTTTTTTTTCATTTAAAATTCGTAATGCAAATGTTTTAAAGCTTTGTGCCTAAAAACCCTTAAGCCCTAACGAAGAAGAAGATCAAAGTACTAGTCTGCAAATTTTTTCTGATATTTTGAAATATAAGCCCCGGCTTTCATTCTCTTCTATTATATACAAACAGCCGTGACTATGTCTACATGTCACAGTCCGAAAGTCCAATCTCAGAGCTCGACTGCCGCCCCATGACATATGCAATCAATCAAAAAAGGGAAACAAAAAACAAAAACCGAGACAGGAGAAAAGTAATTACTACGTTCTTTCTGTATGGGTTGGTTATGAACAGATGGAATCCGGGTTTTGCCCGACAAAGCCGCGCCGCATGGAAAGCCGGTAGCCATTGTTACATGAGCTACTGACTTTGACCTGACCCGATCCGGTTTACATTTTTACCACATTCATGTTCACGGAGGGGCAAAGAAATGTTGTATAATTAAAACAACCTAGGACCACGCCACCATGTTATTTTGCCTATTATTTTTCAGGGAAGCCCCCAAACAGTAGCAGGGAAGTATTCACAGCATGCCTTTCGGGCAAGAGCTGCTCGGTTTTAGAAACGGACTTTGCATTCCATTCCGTTTTTGAAAATGGGAAAGAGAGGGAAAGGGAAAGGGAGTCGGATATATCATCCTCCTCTTCCTTTCCTTTTGTTACCTTATTCAGCGGCATAGCCACAGGCTGGTCGTTGGTTTTGTCGACTGTTCCAACAAAGAAAGGCAGGTTCCCTTTGTTTGGTGGTCTCGTCTCCACCCCTAAAGCAAGCTCAAGATTAGGAGAAGCATCATGAACTTGGACCTCATCTTTTACGGAGAGCTCCTTCCACAGTTTAGAATTGTCCCCCAAATGAAGTTCCCTCGGATGATTTGAAAACACGGGAAAGAAGAACCTTTCACTACTTCCCACGTCCATGGGGATAACTTTTCTTTCGCAAGCAATATCACATCTTTTCTCTTCAACGGAAGAGCCGGAACACGGATCATGTCTATCTGACACTAAACTATCATGAAAAGGACCTTGATCTCTAGCACTGCTATATTGATATACTCCACTGAAATCTGTTTTCGGCATTTTATTATCGCTACCTCCATCTACAGAAACTCCTTTTGCCTCACTCCATGGCACTTTTTGACTTGTATCATCACAAATTTCTGAAACTGTTTCCGTAAGATCTAAGTATGTGCGTTTCCGATGACTCAGCTGCCAACGGTCAAGATCTCTCATTGAAGAAGTTTTTCCATCAGCATACCCATCATCCACTGAATCTCTAACTTTAATAGAATCTCCAGCAATCTTCCCCACAACAACTGCCTCTTGCTTCCCAGTAAATGGATAATCTTCTTGTACGTGCCTTTCGTTTTTCCCAACTATAACAAAACCACTATCGGTTTCAGTAGCTTGAAGGCAAGGTTTAAGCTCTGTGTCGAATCTACAATCTCGAGCTTTGCTCTCTTCCTGCAAAACGATGGCGAAAAGGTCAACATTCATAGGAAGGGATTTTTGTTTCTTTTTCCTGTTTGCCTAAAAACAAATGCAAAAAGCTCAAATAAAACAATAAGAACTCACTACACAAATTTAAAGAAATCAACTTCCGATATCTTTGAAACATTAACACATTTTTCAACTGAACCCCATCCTCCCCAACTCACGAGTAAATAGATAAATAAATAAATAAACGAATAAAATGAAGTTTTGATGATATTACTAGTCCTTCCAAGGTGGCTAAGATGATGGACTCCAGACACTATTGATGCTGCTGATGAAGGTCATTATGGCCAAAACTCTTTAGTATCAAAATGTTTCTATCTAACCAATTTGGCTGAATACAACAGAGTCTCAAACAGAAAAGAAAATATATTAGACGTTAAGAATACATACCTTTAGATGTTAGTCTGAAAATACAAGGATTCTAATGGAGAACGTAATCAATTTAATGAGGTCCATCAAGAAAACTCGCGACAACACCCACCCCAAAAGAAACATTATACAAGGCCAAATATCACAACCATGCACTGAAAACAGGGCAAAACAACCACCAATCTGACTAATAATCCATTACGTTTTTAAAAAAAGGGCCCTACGCACAGGCAAGCATTCTGCCTTTAATCATAAACAGTTAAGGAGCCACCTCCTGCCCATCGTAGCAACAAACATTCAACTGAAAAGATAACATAGAAAACAGAAATGGAACATGCCATGACTGAATGGAATTTGACTTCATTTGTAAGAATGTGCGTAAAAGGGCAACACTGTCCAGTAAAATTCGAATTGAGGCCAATGAAATAAATAAAAGGTTGAGAATTTACACAAATGAACCTTAAAAAAAAAAAAAAAAAATTAACAGCACTAAGCCACTAAAATTAGGAAAGAATTACATTCTTACTTTCTTGACTTCGAATATATTAATTTCTTATTGTTTTGATTATGTCACTAAATAAATAACATGCTATATCCGATTGTAGGGTTGAAGATTAGTAAATAATGGAAAGAATAAATATAAGCAAACAACTATAGCAACAACTTGAACTTGACAGCCCTTTTTTAAGAAATAATATACATTGATAGAAGAACACATTACCACAGGAGGACTAGTGCATTTCATTTCTGGATGCAACTGGGTGCTGTTTGCTGCAATCCCCGACACAAATTTGGGGTCACTTTTACCATCTTGCTCCAATTTTGCTTTTATTCCCACATATGCTTGCTCAAAAGATGAGATCTGGTTATCACCGACTCTATCTGTTGAGATACATGCCTTTTCAACAGCACTGGTTACTGGGACTACATTGCATGTACTGTCACATGCAACTGATTCATTATCGACTGGCCGAGTAATATCAATAGACATCTCCCTCTCCAAATGTACCATACTTGCATCAGGAATGCATACAATCTTTGAGGAATTTGAAGAGTTTGCTCTTCTTCCCTTGAAAACCCCCCAGAGGAATAATAAGGTGTTCCACCCTGCAAACAGCAAATCACAAATTTTAGTTCTTTTTTTCCCATCTATAAGTTAGTAAAACATATCAAACATAAAAACATGGAATCACAAAATCCAACAAAAGCAAAGACTAATCTGAAAACCAAGAGACACAAAACAAAACAGATCTAAAAAAATCGGCCCCAAAGTATAGGTCCCCTTCCTGTTGAGTACAGCTTGAGAGACTGAGAACAGAATGTTCTCTGCATATGCTGACGGATGCACTGGTGCAAAGGAGCCAATTATTTGATACAAGCCAGAAAAAAAATGAATTGAATAAATCATGAGTTGAAGTGCATTAAAACGATTTGAATCAATGAATTTCCCATATAGATGGAATGAAAGAAAAGGATTCATGGATCCTGCCCCACTAATTTGGGATTAAGAAGCAATTGATCTTGAGTTATGCTAATACAGAAACAGGAGGCCATGCAATGAACATCGATTGATGGACTTAAATAACTCCAAGCAAATGATACATAAGACAGAAAGAAGTCACTCTGCAAACCTTCCCTTAAATCCATTCTCTAATCGCTACTATTCCTGTCAATGTTATCAGACCAAAACCAAATAGCAAATGGCGAAGCCAACATCAAAAATATGGAAATGTGCTAAAGAAACTGTAAACATTTGCCTGCCTACAGTCTACAAACAAATTTGTCAAATCTAAAGGCTATGGTACTGTAAACATTTTCTAATGCAGGATAGAGCACCGAAGTCAGCAAGAGAAAAAGAAACACTTGGGAACAACAGCAGCTTTCGATGTTGCATAAGCAGAGTTTATAACCCAAAGGACATTTTTTTGTTTGGCAACCATAAGGATCCCCTCTTTGAAACACTAAGAGATGACATAAACTCGGTCTACAATTTGGTCATTAAAGCATCATATCATCTGGTAGCCCTAGCCCACACAAAGGCATGCTATAAAAAGACTCGGTCAGATCAATGGATGACCGTGTTAGATCCATATAGCAGGCAAATTTGTCCATTAACCCACAAATCTAGAACATAGATGTGGAAAACAAAGACTAAGCACATCATCACCTTGTTGCACATCTCGATAAAACACAATTCATCAAATTACAACGCCTTGGAAAAGAGATGCTGTTTTTTCCACATACATTTGCTTTTTTCCTGCAATTGGGGGTAGGAACCTAAATTCGAGGCTCATCCAGTTGTTTTAAAGCTTTACATTTTACAGGGAAGTATACTGATTATTTTCTGATTTACAATAGCTCTGTATAAACTCTGCAAAACTGTTTTCCTCAATTCCAGAACCACAATAGAAATAATGAATTATGAATGCAAGTATCGATAGATGCATTAGAGGGACAAAGAACCAAAAATAAAGGAATGCATCAGTAAAAAGAGCGTTTCTTAGTGCGGTGGGCAAAATCAAATGGAAGAAGTTTGAGAGCACACTAAGAGGTTGTGACTATCATGAAATTTCCATATCCAAGTAATATGGTCAAGGAGAGTTCTTTGAGTCGTCGCTGTTTATATTTGTGGTGCAGAAAAACAGACATAACCCTTTATCCTTGCGTTGTCATGAATCTTGGATCAAAGCATGTAATCCAACCAAGTAAAATTATAGGGTACTAAAGGGCGTTTGGATATCCCAATTGTCCAACAATTCTTACGCTGGCAAGTTTCAGGAAGTTGGTTGGATGGGAATATCAAGAGTTCAACACCTTCAAAAGCTCCTTTAAGAGCAAGGTCATTCTTGACCATGGTATCCAAAAGGACCTTGTAGTTCTTCTCATAACTGCAACATAAGCAGCAGAAATAAGTTTATCTTTTTTTATAAAAAAAAAGAAAGCAATGAGAAAAATCGCATCAGTGATAATTCCAATTGGAGAAAGGGAAGAGGAAGAGGGGAAGGGGAGGAGGATGGTGTGAACAAAGGGGGAAAAAACAAAGTATATTCAAATCTACCTTTCAAGGTCCTTGGCAAAGAAGTATAAAGCAATATTATCTTCTTTAGGACCATTGTCGTGAAAGTGTGTTGGCCAAGTGCTCAAGCGAGGTACTTCATTCAAGGATACTTTGTGGGGAAAAGTTTTGACAACTTCAAGCACTTTAGGTGATGCAAGCGTTGAGAGATGGGCTTGAATTCCACCCGAAAACTCAGGAGGTTTTCCACTTTTGTGCACCTCAAAAGCCCCCCTGCATAAAAGTAACAGAATCTATCTCATTTAAGAAACATCTCAAGGCACAGTATGCTGCAGCAATAAATGAAAATGGCACCAAAAGGGAGCATCTTTTTCACCAAAAAGAAAATAGTTCAATAGAAGGATGAGAATCCTACTGCCAGATGTATTCATGTTCTGGAATGGCAGAAATCTTAGAGACAGAAGACATTGAGGCTAAAGGCGGGACAGAGATATCTCTCATTGAAGGATAGCCAACAGAAGAAACTACAGAGACAGCATCAGTGGAATGTGCATTAAGTAGCTTGATATTACCAATGGAAGCCTGATTACGAAGATTTGTTTGCCCTTCAGGTGTACCTTCAACAGAAATCATATTCTTTGCCTTCTTGGAAACTGATGATGGATCTTGGGATGTTCTTTCACATAATCCAGGCCTCAAACGGATAGCTGCCTCAATTGCAGCTTTCAACTTACTGCCTTTATATACCTCCTCCCTAGAAGTTCTTGGAGCAGACAGCTCAGCATCAGAAGCCTGAGAGACTGGGCAAAATTCAGCCGTATGACTCATTTCTTTGCATTCTAGACAAGGAACACTTTTTGAGGAATGACTAACAGAGCTCTCCCTGGATTTCTCACTCTGGTTTATTGAATCTAATGACTGAGATAGCCCATCAGACATAACTCCATTAAAATTACTAGGTTGCTTCTCAGCTGTCCCTGAAGAAGTTGATGATGGTTCCTCCACCGGGCTTACTTGGTTCAACTTCTGTTCAGAAGAAATGCGCCCATTGGTGGATGAGACTCCAACAGCTGCAAAATAAGAAGAATGCCCTTAACTTGTCAGGATCAAGCAAATGAAAACAATAAATATGAGGTGAAAAACAAAAATACACAGTAAAACATTCTAGTTAGGTGAACACAAATGAAAACAAAAGAAATTGCATTCTCTCCGTCAGAATGTCACAACATACCAGAAGTAACAGCATTTTCTACACCTTTACGAGCTAGATTGCTGGTTGATCTTGATAAAATACTTGGTTTTCCATCACACTGAACAGTCTTAGTTTCTCTGGTGTTGCTTGCAGATAAATGGGAAATTTTATTGGCACGAGGAGTCAGTTTCTGATCAACCTTATGTATGGAGACAGGAGAATGAGAACGATCCAACTTCGAGAAATTTTTCCTTTCTAATGAGATCCGCTCTCTAATCTGTTTTAATCCTTTTAGATCTTGAACAGGCAGATATTTAGATGATAGCATTTTAAATTTTGATTCCCCAGTATTTAACCGTCCTGAGTTAGTGGATTTAAATGACATGGATTTCTCCATCATTCCAGCAAGTTCCTCTCTACTACGAAGGGATGCATGTACTCTAGCGCTTTTCTGTTTTCGAAGAACAATTTCATCTACAGGCTTTGATTTGGGTTTGCAATTTAAAGTATTGAATGAATTGGATTTCAATAAGGTACCTGTATCGAGTAAAACGATATGCCAATGCTTAAAACCAATAAATATGGGAAAAAGTTTTAGCCAACAAAATCAATTCACTTACCTTTTGGTGTTTGCAGCCGTGTACCAGATGTAGGAAGGCATACAGCATCTGGCATATCATTACCAGAATGATTTCCAAGAGAAACTTTCAGAGATTGCCTCACTTTCCCCTTGTCTAAGTTCTTGAATGAACCCTCTCTAGACAAAGCAGATATTCTACTGGGGCTCAATGATTGCCATGATCCCATATTTGTTTCAACAGCCAGCCTTTTTGAAGCCAAAGCACCCTCTAGATTTTCTGCATGCTTCTTACCTAAGCTTTGTGTACTTGAGATAAGTTTGTTTCCTTTTTCTTCCTCAACATCCAAACCTTGAAAATTCAATTGCAAACGAAGTTCAGTACAGGCTCTTGTCAAACTGCCACTTTTATTCCGTCTGTTAGATAACTGACCTTGCTTTTGGCTTTCAGTTTCCTCAGCCAGCTTGCATTCTTCACAAAGCCAATAACCTTCTGGAACTTTCTGAAGCATTTCTCGCATACAGTAACTGACCAATGGCATTTATAAAGTAAAACTCACCAATGAATACAGGCAAGTAGATAAGAATCAATAGAGATGCAAAAAACATGCAGAAAAACATATGAATAAAGGGATTTGTACACTTACGTGTGTTCTGCACCATCAGAGCACTTGCTACATATAGCAAGCAAATCTTCTCGACCTGCATCTCCACAAATATCACATACCTTAACCTAATCCAGGGAAACAAAGAAAAGATAAATCAGCAAAATTTATTGATATGAAAAGAAAACAATAAATTTTTATTAAAAAAAAAAGATCAAGAAGTCCTACAAGGTAAAAAAGGGAATGCTTCCCTTCGAGTAATATAATTTTGATGGAATCCAGTTTAATATACTTGAACCATTTGACAAGTTCAAGGACCTCCACATTCATTTTAAACGAATTTGTTATCCCTAAGATATTCCTCTTAACAATGCCTAAAAGAGTAGAGGATCTGGCCAGAGTCAGAACGTTAATAACTATTATCATCACTACTTATATTCTCCTAATGATGGCCCCTGCCCTCCAAGTGCAGAGGGAAAACCAACTAAAATATGGTATCTTTAATATTGTTCCTCTCAGATTAACTAAATTAAGCTAAACAGATAGCCGCCACAATCTCAGCCCTAAAGAATCTAGTTATAACCAGTCATGCATGCAGACTTTCTTCATACAAGTTCCAGAAAGAAGAAAAAAATTACTGACATCATGTTCCATGGCATCAGATTCATAACCCTCATCTACAGAATGTACTTGCAGAGGAGTCTCCTGCTTCTCAGGTAACTCAACCAACTCACTGGACTCATCTTGCTCGTCTTCATTCAAACTTTTACCAGCATTATCTAGTGGAATACCACCATTGTTGTTAATATCTGCTTCTGCCTTCAGATGGATTTTCATAGAAATCTCAGAACTGCCTCCAATAGCACCTTTATCACTTTGAGAATTTGAACATGGACTTTGGATCCTCAGTGAATTACAGCCAGCATCTTCCTCCTTTAAAGAAGGAAGTTGTGAATCTAGCTTCTGGGAGGAGAGTACCTTTCCAGATCCTAAACTACAAACTGATGCTGAACTATGAGATGAATTCTTAATGTCTATATCCTTGTTATTCGCATCACTGGCTCTACTAGCATATGAAATATTATTGTCATGGCCTTCAACACTTTTGGAACCATCATATTTATTTGAGAAGGTTCTTTGAAGCCCAACATCTTCCACAGCATCAGATACACCAGATGGCCTTATAGTTGCTTTATTCTCTATATTTTCAGAGTAAGAATCATGACTTGAATTGACAGAGAGTAAAATGCTAGCTTCACTGGGGATACGCTGTAAGCTATCACCTGTTTTATCCTCGTTGACAGAATACTGACTTGCCACAGCAACACGATCAGTTTCATTGGAGAACTCGTCACCTTTCAATCCCATTTTGACCTATACTAAGGTGCATACAAGATGAACAAGGAGCAGAGCAAACGTTGCAGGTTCTAGATTCTGCTTTTGCATGAACCTTTTGACTCACGTAACGCCTAATTAATCTTCTTACAGTTTTTGACGGTACCTAAGAGAAAAAAGCAGAAGTAAGCAAATAATGAACAAAATGCAAATGATCCATGCCTTTTAAGAAACATGAATTTACGCCCTTTCCTCAAAAGAAAAAAAAATTAATCTTATGCAACAAAAATAATAGTAGCAAATGAAAACAATTTTCTATTCAGCCATCACGAAGAAAAGACTAAGAAGCACTGCTTTCTACTTTGGCAGAGAAAGGATGTGCATTAACAAGAAAACTAACGAGCTTGGTATTAGATATATTATCTAGAAAGGCGGAATGAGGAATCAAACATAGCACCAATCTAATATTTATTAATTTAAGATCCATCTAATTTGGCAGAATCTTTTATACAAAACTAGCTTGTGACCCATGCAATGCATAGGTTAGTTTTATGTATTTACTAAAGTAGTATTTGTTTCTATCTCGTGTTCATGTGTTATAATTTTATTTTTATATTATTAATTTATTATATAATCATATATATAAATCATATATAAATAAAATTTAGGTTGAATTTTTTTTCAAATAACTAAATATATTAGAAGTTAGCAAATAAATCATATATATAAATCATAGCACACACCATGAAACTTACAGTAATTGATGAAATTATAAGTACGTTTGCTAAAATTTTAAAATAATGAAATAAGATAGAATTGTAAATCTTTATCTTCTCTTCATGTTTAAAAATGAAGGATCATAGAAAATCACATACAATCCAATTTGAAAAAAAAATGTTAGTTTTTTTTTTTTTTTTTTGAATTTGAGATTTAATGAGATAAGATATAATTTTTTTAGCTGATAATTATTTTTACTTTCCATGAATAATTTATATATTCATATTAAAATCATAAAATTTTAATAACTAAGCATTTGGCTTAATTAGTTGGTGCATGTTTTCCTTTTATTGAATGAGCAAAGTTCGAATCCTTCCCCATAATGGTCAAAAAATTTTAAATTTTAATTTATACTTGCTTCTTTGTCAAATAAACAGTCATCCACATAGACATTCATGTCGGCAGTGTATATACGGTCAACCTGTGCCTTTTTTATTATATACATATATGATTATCAATTCTACACTACAACTACTCTAAAGATTGTTATTAGAGATAAACCACTAACATTTCTAGTAGAATACACTCTTCATCATTAAAACTGAACAGTACAGAAAATTAGCATCATGTATCAACTGCAACAAAAAAATAATAATGAAATGAAGGGCTTTATTCCAATAAAATAGGAAGGTTTAGATAAATCATTCCAACCCACAGCAGGAGCCATATATGCTAAGCAGATTTTATCTAATTCTTAAGTCAGGGAATGGATGCAAGCATGTGAAGAACAATTTTAATTGGTACTGAGAGAACTTAGAAATGGAAATGATGGAGGGACTGCATTTGCTAAGCCAATAAGTTTGAATCCAGAAAAACAAAAGAGACTGGGAGACAGCAGACAAAAACTAAGAAATAAGTACATCATTTTCTTGCATTCCACTTCTAAACCATTCTCAAAAAGCACGAGTGGAACTGCATAGTATAATAATTTTCTATTCTATCTTTTTTCACCCCCCACCTATCTTTTCATGTAGTTTTCAACACTATTCACCAGGAAAAATTCTGAAAGTTAACCATAACTAAATGCTACGCATTATATGTCCAAAAAGGGGAGCAAATGCAAAGAACTTGGCACTTTCTTTTGTTTATACAAGGAAATAGATGTTCTTCTTTCAATCTAAAACATTATTATACTAACATGATTGATAGAGAAAAGCATTTGCAAGTTAAGAACATAGATTGCAGATTAACCTGTTCTCACCATATTCCTCTGAACACTCCGATCCATCTCATGGACTGGCCATCGAATGCAATAAATCCCTCTCAAAACAGGCGTGACATAAAAAGCAATCGATCTGTATCAAATAAAGCATCATTAAACAAAATCCAGTAATTAAAACCCATAGCACCAATTCTTCTCTATTTAATAAAATCAAAAACTACGAAACGGCAAAAACTTTCATCTAAATTCCATATTGACACCTAACATAGTGTCATACTCTGTACCACGACTAAACACAAGAAGCATGGAAAGAATTTCCAAAGAGGACCAAGAACCCTAATTCCTAACGTAGGCCACCCAACAGCACCTAATTGAATGATACAGCAAATTTAATTATAAATATTACAAATATTTGCACATATTACATGGTTAATCTAAATAAATCAAACGTTCAACTCAAAAACACTATCAATTAAAATCCGAGAAAAATGAATTCAATATTGAAATGTTTCTAATTGATAAAATTAAACGAAACCCTAAAAAGAGATAATATGATATTACATGCCTCCGGTTCATAGATTATCTCATCCGCACTGTAAAGCTCCTCAGCACGCCGCCGCTCCTTCCGCCTCACCGCAATAGCTATTGCTTTCACCGCCGCCATCGCGGCCTCAAACGATCGCAATGCAAATGGAACATTAAACTAACTCCTCTCTCTCGCTGGATTCTCCCCTCCTCCTCTCTCTCCCCTCATTTATCAGCTTGGGGAAGTTTTCGATTGAAATTTCAATCTCAATTCCCCAATTTCTACTTCAAATGTCTACAAAAAAAAAAAAAAAAACTGATATTCACAAAATATAGTATATATTATAAAATAAATCAATATAAAATTTAAAAAAAAAAAAATAAATCATTTCATTTTTTTTCTCTCCATAAATTTAACATTTTTTCTCTAATTTTCCATTTTTTTCCTTTTTCTGTCTTGATGATCTGAGAAAATATCTTGAACTTACAAAAAAAAAAAAAAAACAGAATCGAACTTTCTCCGTCAGACATAAACAAAAAATCAAAAATTAAAAATCATGAAAATTAAAAAAAATAAATAAATTTACCTCTCTTTTTTCTTTTTCACTCTTTTAATTTTTTCTCCTTTTCCTCTAAGTTTCTCTCTCCGTTCCCCTTTATATACATATATATATATATATATATATTTCTCTCCGGCTGCGTATTTTTCCCTTGAGAAAATATCAAAATTTGAGTTTTTTTTTTTGATATTTTGTTTTGGTAAATTTCATAAGAAAAAAAAAATTATATTCTCTTCTTGTGCTAAGACAAAAAGTCGAATCAACTTGTTAAATCGATTTAAGTGGAATTAAAAATCAACCCAAATTAATAATTTATTAAATACATAAAAATTTGATTCAATTGAAAAAAATGAATAAATTGATTTTTTTTGTAAATAATAAATTTTTAATTTTTAATTTTACATTGAAATTTATAAAATTTAATTAAATATTAAATACGTATTTTTATTAATTAATTAATCATTTAATTATTTAATATTAAAAATATTTTTAATATTTAATTATTTTAATTAAATATTCAATCGAACGATTAAACCAATAATTCATAGCACCAATTTTTACCTACGATCGTTGATTACACCTATTACAGTATATGAAAGCAATTTCCTCGAATTGAGGGGATTGCTTTCCTTGTATGAACGCAATCCCACTCCAATTGAAGGGTTTGCTTTCATTGGGGCTTGTCATTTTTATTAAGAAAGACAAAAAAGAAAAAGAAGAAAAAAATAATTATATATTTATATTATACTCAGTAAGTCAATCTGTAAATTAATCCTTCTAAATAAACATTTAAAATAAAATAAAAATATTAATTAAAAAAATAATTTTTTAAACTTATTATGTGTTTATCATATACGTATTCGAAATAGATCTACAGTCATGTATAAAATAATTCTTTTAAATATATTATTTAAAAATAAAATAAATATAAAAAAACTAAAAAGTTGATAAAATAATTTTTTATTTTTCTCAAGCGCATCGAATATGAATTCTAAATTAACCAATAAATTACTGTGAAGAACAATCTCTTAATAAAAATAAAAAATTAAACATAAAAAAAATAAAAATAATTCATAAAATATTTTTTTATCTTTTTAAACAGATCTAGAATAAATTTTAAATCGATAGGTGAACTATCGAGTAGATAAACCCCTTCAAATATTAAACACTTAAAAATAATTAATAAAATAAATTTTTTTAAAATATATCAAATATAAATATTAAATTAATCCACAAATTAAATCAATCATTTAAAATAAATTTTCAAAGTTAAAACTAAAACTAAAAAATAAAGCCCTATACGCAATTGCTGCCCGCTAAGTGCTAAGGAAGCTGACTGCATGGCCTATAGCTACCCCCTTAGTGAAATGATATTGGTAAACCGAGCCAAATTTGGGCTTAACTTATTTATAATATCAATATTATATATATTTATTTATATTTATGTAATTTTATATATGAATTTTAAATTTTATTAAAATTAAATTATTTTGTAAATTAAAAACCAAACTCATTTAGTTCTCTCACATTGTCTTTTTTAAAAAAATTAAAATATATTATTTTTATTTAATTTTTAATAATTGTATATTTTTATTTTATTTTTTAAGCTAAAAAGTTTACGCAACCATAGAAAACATCTCAACATTATTCATACTGAATTAGTTGATGAGCTCATGTCCCCCCCCCCCCACACAATCCCCCTTAATCTGCTATAGTTTTAGCGATATAAATTAATAAAGCATTTGACGAATAGTTTAATTTTTGTTCATTTATATTTATTTATTAAGTTAATTAAACAAACATTAATAAAATTTTAAAATTTATTTTTTAAACAAATCAAACACGAATATAATTTATTTTATATTTATGAATAAATTTATTTATTAATGAATAATTTAAACTTCATTTAATAAATTATTTAAAGCTCGTTTAAAACTCATTTATTGTTCGATTTTAATATAACTAATATTATTATTATTATTTGTGTCTTATTTATAATATAATTAATAATATTTATATTTTATACTTAAAACTAATAAATATATATATGTTTATTTGTTTAAATTTATTTATTTATTATTCTGAATATATTTTTAATTGTTCACGAGCATGTTCGATTATATATTCATAAACATGTTCGTTTAGTGTCCATATATAAATTCATTTATTTCAAACGAATGAAAATAAACACGTATAATTTTAAATAAATAAACATAAATACAAATTTAAAATTTTTAAAAAATACAAATTAAACTAAAATAAACTTAAAAATAAATAAATAAATAAAAATAAAAATTTATTTATTCATACTCAATTTATTTACAATCTTACGTTGTTTTAAACTTTGTACGAATGATCAATCACTAAAAAGAAAAGTTTCCAAATATTCCTAAGATAAATTGATACGTGGATTATATTGGATCGAGGAGAAAAGTTTTTCAAGGTTTATGCCAGCACAACATCTCGGTAGCAGAAAGTAGAATAATAAACTTGGAGTTAGAACTATTCAAAGATTAAGAAGTCATCAGATTTAGATCAAGTTTAATCAAATTTATAAATGATATTTTATGATTAAAATTTATTTAAATTATTATTTATTTAATAAAATAATATTTTATTTAATTTTAATTATAAAAATATATAAATATAAATATTTTATTATTTTTAAATAATAATTTAATTTATCAAATTAAATTAAATTTAAATTTAAGCTTCAATTTTTAAATTTTTGGAGTTATTAGATGAGTAAATCTACCACGAATGAAAAAGCTGTCTGCCGCTTGAAATGTTCCTTTTCAATCATTAAGTTATTAAACATGAATAATTTATCATATTTTGTAATATTTATACTAAATATTATATATTTATTTTTATATTATATAAATTATATAATATATAAATATAATATATTATATAATTAGAAAATAAGCCGCACAGAGCACAGGAAATGCTGGAGCTAATCCTTTTTTGTTGTTTCTTGCAATTTTAACTTTGTGTAGTTTTTAAAAAATTTTAAAGGAAAAATAAATACTTGAAATTTTATTTTTTTATTTTTTAATAATATATTAGCAATATTCTTAAGGAATTTTTAACTAGTTCTTAAAGATGAATTTTTTTATTATTGCAATTTAATTTTTAATATTTTGTGAATAATTTATAGTAATTATAAAATAATTGACTGAATTTGATATTATAAGTCAAGTGATAATAATCCAGTTGAAAAAAATACAAAAAACTAACTAAATTAAATGTCAAATGCAAGTCCGAGACCTAAGAAATGAGAATACGTGAGGAGGTCGTAGAGATCAAAATTTAAATTTTGAATTTACTAGATGTTACCTCTTAAAATTAGTTATATAAACCAAGTGAACTAAATCTTAAATTCATAATACGTATATTCATATATATATATATATATATATATATATTTAAAAGGTACGTGCTTTCTTAAATAACTACTTATTTTTTCATTAAAATATATTTATAAATATTTTTTTTTCAAAATTTTTTTTCTTCCATCAACGAAATGGAGGTACAAATTTTTATTATAGTATTTATAAATATTTTATTAAATTAATAATCACATAACTTTAAGTTAAACCATATTAAATCATTATTATTTATTTAAATAATTTTTTGTATTTTAAAATTTTATATAAATAAATTTAAATTTAAAATCGAATCATTATAATAAACTATGAAAAATATAATATGAACCAAGATACGACATAAATATAATATGAAAAATAATTAAAATAGAAGGTGATAGAAAAATAATATAAATATAACATGAATACACAAATGTAACAAAATCTATATTAGACGAATTATTAACATCTAAAAGTTTATATAAATTTGTAATAGTTTGAAGAAATAAAAATAAAATGAATATGTACAAACACATAAAAAAAATTTCTCTAAATTGAATCATTACGATAAATTTTGCAAAAAATATTATGAGCTAAGGCATGATACAATATAACATAAACATACAAAATTTTCTTTAAATTGAATCATAATGATAAATCATGCAAAATATGAGATAAATTAAGGCACGACACGAACAGAGCATAAAAAAATAATTAAACACTACATTAAAAAATAAGATAAATATGATACAAATACATAAAAATGTCAAAATATACATAATATTAATTTGACGTCAACAAAATTATATAATTTTATAATACTTTTAACACGAAAAATAACACAAATATGTCATTAACATACAAAATTTTTACTAAATTGAATCACTATATTTGGCTAAATATTCATGAATTGAGAGAGCACACGAATATGACATGAATATAAATTTTCTATAAAGTGAATCATAATGATTAACTATGCAAAATATATAAAAAAAATTGTGATACGATACGAATACAACATAAATAAAATATAATTAAAAGATAATACAAAAAATAACATGAATATAATATGAATACACAAACGTGATAAAATTTATATAAACGAATAATTAACATATAAAAGTTTATATAAAGTTATAATCTTTAAATATATAAAAAAATATAAACATAATATTAAAAAATTAATTTAAATATGATATAAATATAAAAATATATATAAATATTATATAAATTTTTAATATTTCAAATGATCAAAAAATAATAAGAACCCAAATATAAACAAGTAAAATTTTCCTTTTCTTTTTCTTTTTTTGTTCTCCCTTTTTTCTCTCCCAAGGCTGCTGAAAAAAAAAAACACTTTCAAAAGTAGGGACACGTGTCAGCTCCAGATGAATTGGTGTAGTGATTTTACTTAGATGTATAGATATACATAAATACGCATATATGGATAACAAACGAAAGGATAAGCGGCCATATTTAACCCTATAATACCACCTATAGAAAATTTTAAAAACTTTGAAAACAAAAATCTAAACCCAATAAATAAATAGGAAATGTTCAAGTAATAATGAATTTATTTTTCTCCAATTTAGTCAAAGTAAAATATTAAATATAAAAAATAATTTCTTAAATTAAAACTTGAACAATCTTTAACTAAATTTAGAAAATATTTTTAAATTAATAATTAAATAATCATACATATTTTAATTAAGCACACGTTAGATGAGAAATGTTAGGTAAACTTTAACATCTCAGAAACAGTGGATTTGATGTGAATTAGAATGCTTTATTTAATAGACTCAAATGTTAACTCATTCGATTTATATAATTATTTTTTAAAAAAATAATATTTAATAAATTTAAATTTTAAATTTTAATATTTTTAAATCTTTCTTTTATTTTCAAACATTGAATACTAAAACTAGATTTGATAATATTTGATATGATTATATGAAAATAATCCATACAAAATTAAAAAACACGATATGAGTTTCATACATTTTCAAAATCTATATAATATGAATTATAAACATATTATAATTAATGTAAATATAAAAAAATTTTAAATATAATTATAATATAATAAAAAATATATAAATATAATATAAATACATAAATTATTAAATTTACCTAAAACTTACTTTATTTAATGCTGAATCCAAAACAAAAGATTTCAAAAATTACGTACCAAAAATCCAAGCACGTGAGAAAGGTGAAGATAGAGTCAACAAACAATCCAAGCATGTGAGAAAGGTGAAGATATAGTCAAAAGTCCAAACACGTGAACTTCGTTTACAAAGTTGTTAATTTTTTTTCTTTTAATCTTCTTTTATTAATTTTTAAATTTGTAATTGTTTTGTGATTTTGGGATTAAGTTAAAATGCATACTTCTAAAAAAAAAAAGTTTCACAGATCCGAGCCTTAGCTCGTATATTTTATTTTTCATTTTAAGAGATAATTTAAATAAATTTGAAATTTAAATTTTAACATTTATTTTTTTTTTTGCAACTTTTTTTAACAAAAAAAATTCCCCTTATTAATTAATAAATGTATATAAGTTTATAATTGAATTTATGTATAATTTTTTAATTTAATATTATATATAAAGATGATAGCTTTTACTATCAATTAATATTTTTTAAAGAAGATTACATCAAGAACTTGGACTTTAGACATAGCAAGCCCAACTTCAATATTTTATAAATTGATAAACAACGCAACTTGATCCACATCATGGGCATAGATCAATTATTTGTTTTCATCTTATTTTGCAAAATTAATGTTACTATTATTAGGATTAAATACACATTTAATCTTTGAATTACATCACTCTTGTAAGATTGGTAAAAGGCCATACGTGTTGTTTTGTCATGTTTATTTTATTTCATATATTATAACAATGCTTACGATATTATATATTTATATAAATTAATATATTAATAATTTATATTATATAGATTTTAATATATTTGTGTATTCATATTATATTCATATTATTTTTTATTTTATGCTGTATTTGATGTCTATTTTAATTATTTTTTTATATCATATTTAGTTCAAAATTGCTAGGTCTTGATAATGATACCTAAAAAATAAAAATTCTTAATTGTACACTCAAACTTTACTTCCGTTAATTGCTTTGATTCTTTTAGCTAATTCATTAATCAATTAGATAATACGAGAAAGATACCCAAGAAAATTATGTGTTGTGTCAAAATTCCCACTCCATGACATGTAAGCCTCACATCATCATAAGAAAATTTGTTAATTTTATTTTGTAATTTTTTTAAATTAAAAGATTTTAAAAGACTAAAATTAAAAAAATTATTTTTAAAATTTTCAATTGAATTAATAATTTTTTAAAATAAAAATTTTAAAAATAGTTTTATTTTTCTTCTTATTTTTAGGGTTTCTAATTAAAAATAAAAATATATTATTATTTTTATAATAAAGTCAAAAACAAAAATTCTGAAAAAAAAATCTAAAAAATAATGTGAAAATGAAAAATTAAAGAAAAAAGAGAAAGGGAAATGAAATAAGGAGAGAAGAAAAGGGCAGGGTTTTCGGCTATCCATGCAGCTTGCCTGAGGTAGATTGACAACAAATTTATCTTGGGCCGAGCATAGAAGTGACCGATCACCTTCCCTTTCACTCTCATTTTCTCATTTCTTTTTCTCTTTCTCCTCGACATAACTTTTTTTTTTTAAATGCATGATCAATCATTGATCTGGTTAGTTCAAGGTAGATGGGTGGTCAATCGACTTCACTTCTTAGCTTTACCCCTTTTTCCTCATCTTTCCTCTTTCTTTCATTCCTTCTCCTTCCCCGACATCCTCTCTCTTCATATTAAATTTTCTGGATTTTCAATTTTAACCTTTTATTTTAAAAATGAAGAACCTAATTTTATTTTTAGACTTTTGTTTCTTTTTTTAAATTCCATATTTATATATTTTTAATTTTTATATTAATGTAAGTTTAGATCAATCTAATAAAAGTCTTATAGTACAAAGGTTAATGAGCATTTAACCGTTTTTCTTATGTAAAAAAGATATATTATTTTCTATGAGATGTTTAATATTAAACAATTTGAAAAATGTATGTTTAAAAAATAGACTAATAAATACATTACTTTTCATTTTACAATTTTAATTACATTTAAATTTTTTTATTATTGACAAAAATAGCACTCTAAATTGGGCCAAGCCGAGTACAAGCTTAACTTCAAATTGATCTAGGTCTATAATTGTATCATATATAAATAAAAAAAATTCAATGAAGGAAATTTTTTCATTAGAATTATTTGAGAATTCTAGTTAATTGTTATTTTTGTTTTTTCTAATTGTTTCTTGATTTTTTTTTGATTTAATAAAAATTAAACAAATAGCAAACATTATGTTAGCTTTGTTAGCTTTGAATTTGTCCTGTTTTTAATATAACAATAATTTATGCTTAATTACCTTGCATTTAAATGTTTTTAATCTTAATATATTTTCGTTAAATTAATTTGAAGATATTTTGAAAGATGTGAAATTGTATCAAACCCTTTTTATACTTAAAAATATGTTTTTGTTGCATATATTAACTTAAAATATTTTTGAGATAAATTTTATAAGCATTAAAGCCAAGCAAAACACTTTAAAAATTGATTTTCATATGAATATATCGATGCTTTGTATTTTTGTATCGTTACTATGCTTGGTAGTAACTTAAATTTTTTGAAACCCTCAAATGTATTGATATAAACAAGATTGTATCAATACACATATTGGTGTATTGATGCTTGTAATTGTCATTTTTTTTCAAGCAATGTATCGATAACCACACTTAGGGATTGATACATTGGTGCAAGTCTAAATATAAATATGTATTTATAAAGCTCACAATAGCTCTCCATCAGCCTAATCAATGCTCAACGTCTATAATTCATTCTCAAGCTATAAATAGAGGCTCATAACTATTTAAGAAGCAAGAGATATCAAGATTAATCAAGTATATCACAACAAAGCTCAAATTTCTTTAAGTTTTTCATTCTCATCATATTTGTAATCAATTTATTTCATTCAAGGTCATTTGTATCTTTTCTTCTCTGTACTTAAACTCCAACAAACACCTACTTAGTAGAGCTTTGATTTGTTTGCAGAATACTTATTCTTTTCACAAAAGGTTTGTGTGAGATTGAGTGAGAACACCTAAAGATTTGGGTAGAATTCTAAAAGAGAATTAAAAAGGCTCTATCTTAATCTTAAAAGTCAGTGTTGTAAGGTTATACCTTAGCTTCAAAGGTAATATTTTCACTAGTGGATTGTGAAAATCACTTTGTTAAGGAAGTGCCAAGACAAGAGAATGTAGCTCTAGGTTAAAGGATCATACCTTTCTTTCTCTCTCTCTATATATATGTATCATGTTTAATTTTCTTACTCTTAACTCATCTTTATATTTATTTGATTTCAATTTTTTGATTAAAGTTTATTTTGTGATTAAATTTTTAAAAGAACCAATTCACCCTTTCTTGGTTTATTCTTTATTTGAGCTAAAACATTATTAACCAAATCGAATTTTAATTAATTTTATACAAAATTAAGAAATAAATTACATCTCACTACAAAATTTCATGTCTTTAGGAATGACTAAAATCATTCATAAAATCTATCAAATTATCCCTAAAAGGATTAGAGATGATTTAAGTTGTCTCCAATAATAGTCCTCTAAAAATATGTTTCTAAAAAATTTTGGGAGATGATTATAAACAATTGTTCCCATAATTAAGGACAATTTTCATCCCCAAAGCTTTAGGGATATTTTTTGTTTCTAAATGAATATTATTCGGAGATAGCTATCGTCCCCAAAGCTTTAGGGACAAATATCATCCCCAAATTCATAAAAAATGCCAAAAAACATTTAGGGACTTTTTTCATCTCTAAATGAATATATTTTGGAGATGCATATTGTCTCTAAAAATAATGCAATAGAAACATCAAATTTATGTTTAAGGACGAATGTCATCCCCAAAACTTTATCTAATATTCATTTTATTTTGTTTAGCAATATTATAAATTTAAATATGATAATACAAATCCATAAAGATGAAAAGTACTAAGATAACAAACATTTAAATCCATAAAAACTTTAATATTAAATTTGATTAAAATTTAAAATACTATTACTATTCGTAATTGTGTCTATAAAGTCTTTCTCTATTTATAGCAAAATAAAATTTTTGAAAATGTCCACTTAATCAACTATTAATTATCACCTATTCATAATAGTGCAAGAAATAGAAAACCATATGCCATGAATGAAGTTAACAAAAACTGAGTTTACGATACAAAATCGAGTAAAAACAGAAGATCAGATTAACAAAGAAAATAAAAGATAGAAAATAAGTAAGATAAGAACAAAAGGATGCCTTTGACAAAACATTAGTGATAGTTTGGAATAATCCAAAAATACCTAAAATTAAAAAAAAAGATATATTGTGCTCTGTTTTGATTAAGGGCCACAAATAATGTTAAAAAACCTATTGAACGACAAAATATACTAGCCCATCACTGCAGGTAATTTTTATATGACAATAATAATTTTAAAAATAAAATTTAAAATTTAAAATAATATTATCACTAATTAAAAAAGTAGGTAATTTTTTACAAAGTGTATATATTGATGGTCAAAATAAATCTCTCGGTATACATCATAACGGCACTAAAGAAGAAATGTTTAACCTTCACTATACTGATAGAAAAAAAAAAGTGTCGATATGTCTCATACATTTTTGATAGATCAAAATATGTCCCTATAGACCTAATTTATTGATGGAATTTAATTGTTAGTAGAAGTAAGCATCGCTATATGGCAATTTGTTTGTCTTGAACTAAGCTTAGTTATACTTGAATTGATCAGTTAACTCAAATGCTTTAGTTTATAATTAACCAAAGCTAAATGAAAAGTGGACGTTGTGCCTTTTCTAGTAGCCTTATGCCTCGAACATTTCCATGAACATGACCTGATTTGACCGTAAGAATCTTATTCATGATCGTTTTTGAACTTAACATTTTCTCACCTTTACTTTTTTCATGTTTTTTCAACTTTCTTTATATTTTTCTAAAAAATATAAATGTAATATATAACTTATATGACATCAAGATATTTAGATGATTCAATTAAATCATTATAACATATAAATAAACCTCCTTGGACTTTAAACCATGCCACTTCTTGCCTTTTTCTGATGAATCGATATTACGCCATCTGAAGATTAGATGTAAGTGACATATCACTAGTCTTGGAATCCCTCTAAAACATTGAATATAATAAATAAATATACCTAATAATAAATAAGAATTATTCAAAAAATAAAGAGCTTTTATAATATGTTTATTACCCTTTCGTATTCCACTTGTGCAAATGCTTGTAAGTCTACGAAAGATATCATTAGACATGTTCCTAACATTTTGCATTTATCTCACTCTTTTCTTACATGTTTATCAAAATATATTAATAAATATAACAGTTAATTATAAATGACAAGAAAAAATGAACTTGATACCATTAATAATATTAGATTTATGACTTGAAAATTTCTAGATGCAAATACAGCTATCATAGCCTTCCAATTCCCTATTATTAGGTTATTAGGAATATCTTACATGTGTTCCACATCGGTTAAGTACTTGAGATATTTTTCATGAAGAGAATTCTTCTACTTGCAATATAATGTCTTCATCTCTGAAAAACAAAATTTGTTTAAACTTTTCTTTTTTCCCTCAAATGTTATAAGCTGCTTAAGATTAGAATTTTATCTTTTTTTCAATTTAGAGGACTTTCATCATTTACTTCAAAATAATCCTAAGTATATTACTTTATTGCATTATGTTTTTGAAATATAAAATAAAAGCATAAAACAAAGTTAACAAGCTTAACAAAAACATACTCTTTAAGTGCTGTCCATGCTGAGCTTGAACCTGCTCCCATTGATGTATAGTTACTCTTGTAATAGACATTACACAATAACTAATTCATGAACTCAAATGTGACATGTTATCACCAGTAGAATAAAAATATGATCTATGGGGTATATGAATCACCAATTTATGCATTTTTCCATTAGTTAACTTATCTAACTTTATTCCTTCATATAATCTTTTACCATCGTGCTGTGTGTACCTATCAAATAAGGAAAGAAATCTTTTTAGACAAATAAAAAGATAAATGAGATAGTTCTTAAGTATAAAATAATTTTCTCTAATGAAAAAGTTAAATAAAATAACAAAAAAAATTAGAATATTAATTAAAAAGAATATGATATAAATTTACTAATTATAGTTGATATGCAAGTCAGTTATATGCTATGATAAACTAAAGAGCCAACACTAGAAAGTTGAAAAGATACCTCTTTTTGTTCTCTTAAAATTAGTCAAATTTATGTTATATTTTTCACATTCATCAAATTTATAATATAATAGAAGAAAAATATTTCAATTTAAAAAAAAAATAAGAAACAAGATTTATTACTTTATTGAATTTGCAAATTTGTACTTTGTCTTACAACAGACAGTCAAAATGAAATAAGATAATAAGATACTGTATATGCCTTATGGGGTTGCTCTTGAAAAGATATGAACAATTCAATTGAACAATGTTGAAAAGATGGCATTTTCAACGCATGTGGTATAATTTGGGATTTACCCCTAACTTTGCTTTTGCACATGTTTGCAATGAAAAATCTAAAAAATGTTAATATATGATTACAATAAGTAAATACATATAAATATGCGTTAAACATACATTACATTTAATTATCATCAGACATCTTAGGATCATAATCATCTTAATTATCATTGGATAAATTGTTTTTCCTCTTTATCTCCATCATTATCATCATTAAGTGCTATGGCAAAAGACATTTATTTTGCATTAATATCAAATTTGTTTAAGGTTGCAACCTTATTATCAAGATCAATTAGTGTTGTTGCATAGCCATAAATGTCATGATCTTCTAATTGGAACTCTTTATTGTCATTAATTTCATCACTTGCCAAAACATCCTCATTAATAGAAATGGGTAGTTTATACATATCTTGTTGTGTCTTTATTACTATTGGATATCAACAAGAATAATTTATGTGTATACATGGTGCATAAATACAACGCACGATCGATATCTATAAGCCAATTTGAAATTTTTAGATCTTCAACATAAAAGATTTGCTTTTCTTGACAAGCTAATATAAATGGCTAAATTCATCTTTAAATGATGATTAGCATTGATGCTCATGATTAAATAAATAATTCTATATCTTGTAACATAAACCCTTTAGTTGATCATTCATTGCTATCCAAATTTGAGTTAAACAACATTATATGTCGGATATCCGAATTTGTAAAAAAGTTTGAATTTAGTAAATTAATTTTTAAAAAAAATATACAATTAAACAAAGTGTAATTTTAATCCAAAATACTCATAATTAACATCCAACAAACAAGTTCTAAAATACAAACATAACAATTTACATAACAAAATAACAATTTCAAAAAATAAAAAATCAATAAGTTAGATACTATAAAGAAAGAATATAAACATATGCCAAATAAGTTCTAAAATATAAACTTAACTTAAATAGCACAATAACAATTATATTAGCTAAAAGTACTTGTTTCAGAACTAAAAATAACTATAAAACTTAGTCTATCAACTATGATTGATTACATTTCTTCCTCAACAACACATTTGCCAACAGAATCTCTAATTAAATTGAGCAATACATAAGAAAAATAATAAATATCAATTTAACTATAATTGTAAACTATAATGAATTTTACTTTTAAAAAAGCAAATGAAATAAAAATATAACAAGTATATTATTTCCTTTTTAGTTTATTCTTCAGCCAATCTTGGGTGCACATCAATATCTCTAATGTGTCTGGATAAAGCTTACTTTGATGACTAGTTATCATTTTTACATTAATACTAATGGTTGTCGAATGCAACGGTAGAAATAGGAATTGCTAGAAAATTTTTAGCAATTATTTACAAAGTGGGATACTTTATCCCATTTGTTTTTCACCAATTAAAAGTATCAAAATCTTCTATCCATGGCAAAATTGGCTCATCTAGAATGTCATCCAATTCAGGCTTCACATGTTGATTAGTGGTAAAAAAGAACATAAAAATGCAACCAACTTGGAAAATTTTTCTTTTTGAGAGGCAAGGACATTTGAGGGACAAATAGAATATATCAATGATGAAGTGAAAGAAGCATGTGACAATAATATAATTTTTTAATACTGCACTTCGAATTTGATAAATTTGAACAAAAAACAATTAGTAGTACGATACTTTATCTTTGAAAATAATTTAGTGGCAGTATAAAATATCTCAAATTTTTCAATAATACTTTTTATCGTCTCCCAATCTTTCTTACTTGGAAAACAATATAATTTTTATCTCTAAGTATCGACCTAGAGAAAAATACTTGTGTACTCTATATCCCTCCGAAGCATCAGTTGAGTTTCACATTGTTCTACAATCAAGACTCAACTTTTTAGTACATCTCACTTTTGCTTGACAAGCCAATATCTTCATACTTTTTTTGTCTAAGATTAATAGATCAAAATACTAAACTATCACATATTTTCTTAATTACATCCTTGACATCTCATGTGAAGGATTTTCCATCAAGTAAAAGTTCAAAAAACAACTTATCCACTATGATAGAAACCATACCATTATTGGAGCTACAATTATCCATAGTGATAGTAGGAATTTGGTCTCTATGTTCCATTGAGTCAAGGCAGTCATCAATTCTTGTGCAATAACATCCGTGGTGTGAAATGTGGGCATATAAACAAACCTAAATGTTAAAAAATAATATTAGTTAATTTGCTAAACTTTTTCATTAGGACATTAATGAATTGTATAATATAAAATATTGAAAAAATTTATTTGCAACTCCCAAGAGTCACTAAGAAAATGAGTTGTGGACATGTAACCTTTATTTTGTTTTGAAGTCCACATACCTATTGTAATTGCTTTTCGACTTTTTAGATTCTCAAACACATTCATTAGATTTGCCTTTTTGAAATTATAAATCTAAAAATATCTTTCTCGATTATATTATAAGAAACCATCTTAAAACGAGATTGGAGATTATTAACAAGCCTTTTAAAACTAACATGGTTAAGAGTAGAAAAAGGATACTCATGCAAGATTATAGCACAAGCCAACTTATTTCTTGTAACATTTTGATCAAACGTGAAATTTCCAAACCGGTCCTTACTTCATTCTTTTTTTCCATACTAATTTGTTTTTCCTTTGAAAACACCCTTCAATTCTTAACTTGCTTTCGTCGAACAAACAACCAAGTGATTTTTCAAAGATGATGTTCCACTATGACCATTTTGCTTCAAAACATAATGATTACAAATTGCTACATCTATTCCGTTTATAGTTTTCCTTTGGAAATGATTCCAAACATCTGAAGTTAATTTGTGAGGATGTTTCTTGCCTATGTCTCCTAATGGAAGTTTAGATGAAGCAACTGGACTAGAAGGAACACTAAAAATCATATTAAGAATAGGTGAATTTATGTGTGCTAAACTTGAACCTACATTCACTGAAGATTGCTGAACTTCAACAATCTCATTATTTTCCCTAGTGTCTATTTTGCAATAAACTTATTAATATTTTAAATCATAGGATAAGATAAATAAGTGAATTTAGAGTGTTGTAAAAAGTTATATATAACAAATAAATGATAAGACAAATAGCCAATAACATGATCAATACAATGTTTACTGCTGCTGTTGTTGTAATAATATCAATAAGATCAATGGTTAAAAAAAATACTCAAATTTGAGCATGAACAAATACTATTCTTTTTATGAAATATATATTTGCTTTTAAGGGCATCTCATATGGATATGTACACATTGAGGTTATTGGAGTTAATTAGTTTGGGGCTTAATTTGCATACGAATTTTAGTTTTATTGGAGTTTTATAGCATTTGATCTTCAATTAGATCAAACGCAAAAATGAATTGCTTGAGATAGCTATCAATGTAATATAACCTTAATTCAATTGCAATAGCTTTGCATCACAAAAGTCTTTTACTAATTATATTATATTATAATATATTATATAATTTGATTAAGAGAAATCCAATTCAAAAGAATTTCAGGAAATGGGCTGATTTAATTTGACAATATTAATAGATCAAACATAAACATGTTATATATAACGCAAAAAAAAAAAGAAAAAAGCTAATTGTTTTTTAAAAAATAAAAAATATATATAAATTTTTCGCAACGATATTTACAATGGTTGTAATTAGGGTTTTAAAAATTTATTTTCTTATAATTGGAAAATGAAAATTAAAAAAATGAATATAATTATGAATGAAAAGAAAAGATGTATCTAAAAAAACCCTTAGACAATATATAAAGCTATAGAGTTCATCAATAGCTAATCTTGGAGATTCAATGACGTCAAAAATACAAAACCCAACGCCACTTAAGAGATGAACTGTAAATGAAAAGAATGTGTGAGTGTGTGTGTATATATATATATATATATATATATATATTTATAGGGTTTTATTTGTTTAGGCAAAAAGGATGAGTTTTGCTTATAGCATTCAGTATAATATATTTTTTTTAATAAACACTAACATATGGTAATCGTAGTTTAGGGAAAGTATTATATAAATTATTACTTTATATAGTTACATATATATATAGTGTAAATTTATTAATAGTAAGATAGTAATGTAAGATATATAGTAACTTTATAAAATTAAATTACTAATAATAAACATATTTAATATAATAGATTATGTAATATATTATTTATATCATATAGTATTATAGTATATCATATGATATACATATATAAATTTAAGTATTACAAAATATATCATAATACTTTACATAATATAATATATTAATAATGTTGATAGTCTTATATTGTGAAAATAAAATATGATTGATGTTCCGTACATAATATTGTCATAATATTATACATTATAAGATGACGGATCCATTTAACACTAATGTAAGACTATATTTATTCAATATGGCTGTTATATTTCATATTCTATTTACATAAATTATGCAAGTTAAGTTTTGAGTAAATTAAAAATGTCTAACTGTAAAATATATATTAAAAAAATAATAATCTCGATTTATATATATATAAACTATAATCTCGATTGATATATATATGATAAATATACCAGATCGATTCGAAACTTTATGTGTATGACGAGTGCAATTATATTATTAAATCTAATTATCTATTTATTAAAATATTAATATTATAAAAAGTTATGTAAGTACATAAAACTAATATAGTTACTCTAGTGTGAGCATATCTCTCCTTATATTATAATATTATATTTTATCGAATAATTTTATATAATATATAATATTTAAATATATTATTTTTATATATAATTTTATATTAAAATATTAAAATTACAAGTTTTTAGTCCAACCAATTGGATTGGTTGAACATGATTGTTTAGTTAAAAAAATTTAAATATAAAATAAATAATTTTAATATTAAATAAGTATTAAGTATAGTAAATATTTAATAAAAATATATATTTACCTAGTATGGTTTTTATTATAAATCTAACAGATTTAAAATTTTAAATCTTATTATATAAAATATTTTGTGAAAAAAATAAAAATAAATTTAAATCCGATTTTTTTTTTCATTTTTAATCGGTTCAACCTATTTTTCATGCCAGTTCTTAAAGGAGTTAATGTGATCAAAAAAGAATTGTTAGCTTATTGAAAGCTAAAACTAAAAAGCATTTAAACTATTTTACTTTTTTCAAAGTCTTTATTTTTTAATTTTATTAAAAAAGTTTTTATTTTTTATTTGTGTTTAAATAATTCTTCTTTTTTAAATTTTAAATTAAAAAATTCATTATCATTGAAGACTTATTAAGTATAATTAAAAGTTAACACTTTATTTAAGTATAAATTAAATGTAAATTAAAAATAAAAATTTCTCAGTACAAAAAACAAATTCAAGGATTTTTACCGATGAATGTTATTAATTAATTTTCACGAACAAATTCATTTAAAGTTGTGTTGGCAGTTTAGTTAATTGACAAAGAACAGTAACTACATGTTGCCAAAATGTCCCCTTGGAAAAATATGCCAATAACATGTGACAATGGGTCCACACTTTGGGAAATTTATCTGCAAATGCTTTTGTTTTGACTTTATCACAATCTAATATGATCCGTAACCGTGATAATTTTATATATAACATAAAATAAAATAAAATAATATTTATATTTATATTTATATTTATGTTAAATATATAATTAATTATATTTATTTTTCCAAATTAATAATATTATTATAACCCAGAAAATGATTATTATAAAAAAGGTTGAGGTTCTAAATTCAAGAAATATGTGAAGGGCGTGGTCCATGGAATTTATGAAGAGGCAGTCCCACAGCATCATGGATGCAAAACCCCAAAAAAGCATCAAAAGCTATGGATCCCACCATTTTGTTAGTGACTTTAATTTTTTTAAATAATAGAAAAATTATAAATATTAATATTTGAATTCAATTTTATTAAATATTATTATTTAAATATAATTATATCAATTAATTAAATTAAGTTTCGTATTTTATTAGTGGTTTTTTTTCTTTCTTTTTACTGATTGTTGGATTTGACTCCTTTTTTTGTTACTTTTCAATACATAATTTTTAATAATTATTAATTTTCATCAAATTTATTGCTATTAATTTGTTTTTTTAATTTTTTGTACAAAAATATCACAACGGAAAAACATTGTAATTGTTAAGTTTTCAACTTAAATTTATCGGATATCATTCCTTAAATATAATTAAATAAATCAATTGAGTTAAACTTTTAATTTTATTTGTGATTTCTTTTCTTTCTTTTTGTTTATTATTACGTTTGACTCACTTTCGTTACTTTTTCAATACATGATTAAAAATAATATATCAAATCATAATTCATTATTATTTAATTTAATAATATATGTATTCATATCATATTTATATATTTTATCATATCATAATTATTTTTAATATATTTTATTTTTATATAAATTTTGATAAATTAATAATCATATTATAAAGTTTTTATATATATATTTTTATTATATTATATTTTTATTATTTTATAAATATTATATTCGTATAATTATATTTAAAGTTATAAAGTGTAGTTATTCTTGACAACTAGAGACTCCACCGTAGCATTGTCACCTGGTTCCCAGCAACCAACCGGTTAACTCACAGGTGGTTAACGGGCTGTAGCCGGTTCCCATCATGTGTGGTTGCCGCTGTCAGGTAAAGGGTGACAGTGGGTCGTTGAGGGAACAAATGATTAAGGTGTTTTCTTTTCCCCAAACATTTTTCCTAAAGCCAATTGTTGGTGTGTACTAGATTTGGACAGGTCACAATTATAAGTAGTTACATTACCTTTTAATCATAGTTCATTGGGTGCTTTTTTTTTTTTTCAATATTTATGAAAATATTAAAGAGAAAAAGCTTAGATGTAAACTTTTTGAAGAATAATAGCAATAACTTCTAAATCAAGCTTGAATTATGCAAGATTTAGGCTAAAGAGATATGTAAGGAGTCATATGCATAAAAAAAAAAATTATAAGTTGAATTTGAAGTTTATTTCAAATTTACGTAATCACCTTTAAAATAAAATATTCATTAGGTTACGTAAGATTTAAGTTAAAGAGATAGGTAAGGAGAATCGTATGCAAAAAAAAAATTATAAGTTGAATCTGAAGTTTATTTTAAATTTACGTAATCATCTTTAAAAAATAATATTTGTAAGATTTAAATCTTACTATTTATAATTTTTTTATCTTTAAACTAGACCTTCATTTTATAAAAAAAATAAAAATTTATAAGTTTCGGTAAAACATTTTTGGTATACAAAGGTTACAGTATGAGAATAATTAAACAAAAAAAAATACTGAGAATGGAACTCTAATAATGCAATTTTTTTTAAAAGACTGATTGAATCATAATTAACTAAAATAAAATTATATGTAATTTTCAGATAAAAAATTAAATTGGAATCTCTATTTTTTTCTCAAACAATAAAAAAAAAAAACTTAAACATTAAGTTATAGGAACTACTATATACTCATTGAAATTGCACCTTTTTACTTTAATTGTTTTCAAAACATACATTTTAAGTAATGTTTTTTCTTAAGAATTTAACGCCATAATACATTTTTATGCACTTACTTCTCATGCATAAATGTTTGGTAGGAAGCTTTTCATAATTTTTTTTTTTCCATTTTGATTAGATCCTAAAAAGACTTCTAATCCAAATGCATCCTAAAAGCCAAGTTTTTTTTTTTTCATCAGTTTAATATTATTCTTTAAATGATATTTTGTTTTGGGAAATGCCTTTTTCTTCTGCTATTATTTGAGAATTTAACTAAAAATTTTTTTAAGTAAATTTTTTTAAACTTCACTTTTTTTATTTAATAATTTTACATTAAAAACTCCACTTAAGTTTATCCTTTAATTTATGTTCATTCAGTTTGAGAAATGATCCATTTGCACTTTAATATTATCTTTCTTTTATTGAGAACCTTAACTTTTTCAATAAACAAAACCAATAATATATATATATATATATATATATATATGGATAAAGTTAAAATTAAAGCCATTTGAAGTTTGTTGGATAATGGTTCCTTGAATGCACAACATTCATCTCTAGTTATCCTGGCACAAACTCAATGCCCAATTATGATGGTAGAGTACTATGAAAATCTTCAGCTATTAATATTTGCTAAATTAAATAAGACATTAAATAAATATATGGTATATTGTGATATCTTAATTAAATAAGATAGAAGAAAATATTAAATAATTTTTGATATAAAAGTATATAATCTATAATTATTATAACGTTAATTTATTTTTAAAATTTTTATGTATAACTCTAGGCATTATGCATGTTCCAACTCCAAAACTAGTCTTTTTTTTGTTCAATAGAAAATTATTTTAAGTCAACTCCAAAAAATTAGAATTTAACCCTCATTTGGATTCAAACAAGGTTACTATATGGTATATAATGAGATTCAACCTCAAAATTAACATAATACTAGATTGATGCTTGCGCGATGCTGCTGCTATTACTTTTTAAAGCATCCTTGAGTTTGGGATTTAGATTGTATCATTGATTTATTAAAAAAATAATTTGAATTTTGTTTGTGAGAAATGTAAGTTTTAGAAACAATAATAACATTCCATGGATCAATAATGCCAAATGATAGTTTTTAAGGTACTTTGTACAAAAATTAGCACCAAAAGAGTTAAATAGAGTTAGGGAAATGACAAATGACATAGTTATGAAAGCAAAAGTCTCAGGTGCTATTACAAAAGTAGCTGCTATGATTGGTGCTCAATGTCTTCTTTTCCAAGAGTCACCGATGATATGGACAGTGAATTTTTTTGCTTCTTGTAATATACAAAAAATTGACATGAATTCGTATGCAATAGCTTTTTGACAAAAATATACGATTTGATGATAGAAGATCATGTAATATACTAACATATAACAACAATACAAAGGAAAGATTTAAAGAAATATATAAAAATATAACCGAACTTAATTAATAGACATAAATATAAAGTATAAACGAAAATCATGATTAAAATATAGCTAGCTTAAAAAAGTAGCTTTGAGAAATTACCTTGAAGAGATTAAACTTGTAAGACGTTGAATATAAATCCTAAAAAAAAGCAGATTAAAAAGAGTTACTTGCATAATATCTACAAAAAATTTATATAACAAGAGCAACAATGTAAAAGAAAGAAGAAAACAAAAGACAAAGCATAAAAATATTAAGACAAAAATATTGAATATAATCAAGAGCATGAATACAATGAATACATGAAAAATGAAAACACAAATAAAAAAAATCAAACCTTATGTCATCATAATGTAAAACACAAATGTAAGAACAAAACGTGCCAAACAAATCAACCCAAAATACAACAACAAATCACAGGAAAGAAATAAATCAAAAAGACAAATGTAACAATAGAATGCACTAAATATACCGAAAAATGCAAAAGAAAACAACAACAGAGAAAATCATATTGAGCCAGAAGAAAACAGTCACAAACGAAAAAAAGCAACAATAATGTCCAAAAAAAAGTAAAGCAAAGAAAAATAAGCAAAACAACTAACACAATAAACAACAATAACAGTAAAAACAAAATCTATAATTCCTGAGCTAAAGTACACTAAGTACACCATAAAAACAAAAAAAAAATGTCATAGCAACATGGCCTCAACATAACATCAAAACTCACAGACAAAATTTTTTAAATAAAAGTACATTGACATATTTCTCCAAAATTTTTACAGCAAAAGATTGAAATATAAGTACAATCACATGTATCTACTAAATCTTTACACTAAATCATACGCAACCATCGCTAAACTAACACTTAACAGTGAAGAACAGCTTAAAAAATCGAACGAGTGAATCGAACTAACTTTCATGACTCACAGAACCAAACGCTCACAAAACCCAACCGAATTTCATGAAACCAAACCTCTAAAATAATAGAAACCAAACCCGATCGAATTTGATGAAACCAAACCCTTAAACAAAAACCAACAGAAACCAAAGCTGATGGGATTTCATGGAACCAAACCCTTAAACATAAATCAAACATGTTGTCCAAACAACATAAAAAAACAAATACCAAATATATCCCTGGGATATTAAAAAAATACCAGAATAATCCCTGAAGGACTCAAAAATCATAATAATAATAATAATAATAATAATAATAATAATAATAATATGTTAGATGTTAGATTTGGGTAGCAACGTATGGCACGGACCCTTTTTACCTTCGGTGAAAAAAAGAAAAAGGCGTTTCCAATGGAAATGCTTTTTCCAATTTTATCCTTGCGATTTTATTGTTTTTTTTTTATACTTTTGAAATTGTAGCCTTGTATAATTGTCTTTATTTATTTATTACTTATTTATATTTAAATTTTTTAAATAATTTTATAATTACTTCATAAATTATTTATGTGATTATTTAATAATTATTATATTTTTAATTTAAAGCGTGTAAATTTATTGTTATTTTTTAAAAAATAATAATTATTATTTTAAAGTAGAATAATCATATAAATAAAACATACATGATTTTTAATAGACTTTCCAAATAATTTCCTTAATAGTCATTTTTATTCTCATCTCAGCGTCACTACTACGTTTACATCTAAACAATATATCTCACCATTGATTTTAATATCAATATCACAATAATTAATTTCACCATCATTGTTGTTTTTAATCTCATTAGAAATATACTCACTGTCCATCCAAATAAAGCCTTAGATGTACAATTGTTTTAGATCTTGTAAATTTAGATATAATATAAAACTATGATACGAATATAACATACTTAATAAATATGAAAACTATGTACTAAGTACAACATATTTAAAACATTAAACACAACGCTTTAATATATGTTTTATATTCATATTTAAAATTTTAACATATTTAATAAGTTATGTATATTTATATAATTGATACGAGAAAAAAAAAGAGACAAATTCTTATATGAATTGCTAAATCTAGTAATGCCACTTGTTCTATTATGAAACTTACATTTTAAGCAACATTATTATATTAATGGAACCTAATTATATTTTAATTTAAAATAAATTTTTATTTAATGCATTAATATTTTATAAATTTATATATCTTTAATCAAACATATTATACCACTTCATTAAAAAAAATTTAAAATAAAAACAATTATAAATTTATTTACTAAGAAATAAAAAAAATGAAAAACCCTATCAAGTTATTTAATGATTTCTATTTTACAAAAAAATTCTTTTATTTACTTCAACTTTGCCAGCTAATTTAAAGCTGTCGTGGGTCCAAGTCTATTAAAAGCCCACAAGGTTGGCTTCATATTAGTGGTGCATAATCGAATTAAATTAAATTTAAAATAAATTTAATTATAATATTAATATTATTTATATTTATTTAATTTTTATATAATTTAAAATATTAATTTTAAATTTTATTTAAATTCATTAATATATCTTAATAGAAAGTTTAAACTTATTTAAGTAAGTTTATATTATATATATTTTTTGAAAATATATTTTTAAAATTTAAAATTTAATATTTTTATTAGATTTTAAAATATAGATAATTAAAATATTTATATAATATTTTATTAAATTTTAAAATAATATTCTATATTTATATAAATTTTAATATATTAATAATTTATATTATATAAAATTTAAAATATTTATATATAAATTATTATTATTATTATTATATTTTAAATTATATTTTATTTTTTATATCATAATTATGGGTATAATATTTTCTTCGATTAACATTTGACTTGACTGTCTCACACATAAGTGACATCACTTCTATCTTTAAGACAACACTACCTCTTCCCAACAACAACAAACAAACAACTCTCATTCAGACAGACAGCACTTGCCTTTGTCGTTTTTTGGGGGAACTACTTTTATTGCCATTAATTAATCAAATCAAAAACACTTAATTACATAATTACTTCAAGTATATTATTAGTGTAACAATGGATTAATTAACTAATAATTATCCAAAATCATTAATAATCCAGATATACATATAAAAGACATGTTCTAGTTTGTTGGCTTTAAAATGAAAGTTATCTTATAGGAAAAAGAGAAGAAAATAGTGAGCAAATTTGAGGTTTTCTTTTTCATTTTCTTTTCACTACTGCTTATATATTTATGAATACCATGAATAGTGGTGGATGTGGTGGTGGTGTTGGTGGAGGGGGAGGAGGGGTGGCTGGGAGTGGTGGTGGTGGTGGTGGGGGGATGATAGGAATGACGTCATCTTCGTCACCATTTACAGTTTCACAATGGCAGGAACTGGAACATCAAGCTTTGATCTTTAAGTATATGATGGCAGGTTTACCAGTGCCACCTGATCTTGTAATCCCTATTCAGAAGAGCTTTGACTCCATTTCTCATAGATTTCTTCACCACCCTACCAGTAAGCACCAAAAAAAAAAAAAGAATTTCTTTATTTTATTTTATTTTAATTTTTTTCCCTCTTTTATCTTCCTTAAAAACCCTCTCTTTCTCTTTTATTATTAACTTTTAAAGATTTAATAGTTGATTTTTCTTTTGCCCCTCTTTTCTGTTCTTTTTATTATTATTATTTGAGGTTTCTTGTTTAGTGTGTGGGTGTTTTCTTGTTTAAGGAAACTGTGAAAAATAATCTTTTTTTTCTTTTATTTTTTTTAAAGCATAGGCAAGAATAATCAAAAAAATTTTGGGGAGGGGGGGTTTGGAATTGCTTTATTTATTTATTTATTTTGGTATTTTGAAGGTAAAAGATGACCAAAATAAAGAGATTGCTGATTTGCAAGAAATGATTTCCTCCTCTTTTTTTTTTAATGTATTTTAAGATAATTTTTTTGATATATATGATTGAATATTTGATTATTTCATTGATTTTTTTGTTCCAAAATGGATAGATTTAGGGGAAAAAAATTCAATTTGGGTAATAATCTCTTTACTTGATCATTAAAAAAAAAAAATCAGAGTTTTGAGCAACAAAGATTGATCCCCTTTTGCTATTTTTTATCTCAAAATTCTTACAAATGAATTCCAAAAAAAAAAAAAAATTTCAATGTTTCAAACTGTCAGTTTCTATTTTGTGATAATCTATTATCTATGTTGCTTTAACTTTTATTTTTCTTATCTATGTTCGATATTTATGTTCGATGCATATTCGGATATGTAATATTGAATATTACATTTTAAGATATATGAAAATCTTTAAAAAATTTAAATATACTTGTATCGAGGTATATCTTTGTCTGGGTAGCATAATCTATATTACGTTGTTGTCATTATTGTTGCTTTTTGTGTTCTATTTAACTTTGGAACGTCATTTATGCATGTTTTTGTCATACTTGTTCTTGTTTTGTTTATGAAAAAACAAAAAAAAACTATCTCAATATTATGAATTTGAGTTTTGGAGTATAATTTTGCAGTGGGGTATTGTTCCTATTATGGAAAGAAGATTGATCCGGAGCCCGGACGATGTAGGAGGACTGATGGCAAGAAATGGCGGTGCTCAAAAGAGGCGTACCCAGACTCCAAGTATTGCGAGCGGCATATGCACCGCGGTCGTAACCGTTCAAGAAAGCCTGTGGAATCATCACAAACTATGACACAGTCATCATCATCGTCATCATCATCATCTACTGTGACATCATTGAATGTTTCCGGAACTGGTACCAGTGGGACTGGAACCTTCCAGAGCCTTCCATTACACGCCTTTGGTGGTATGCAAGTTGCTTCTTCGGCAACCAGCCATTCCCATTATCATATGGAGTCAATCCCCTATGGGATCCCGAGGAAAGATTATCGGTAAATTTGTTTTATCTGTTTAGTTTCACATAGTTTCA
>JBBYHM010000012.1:5611710-5630151 GCA_038381775.1 Adansonia rubrostipa
AAATGAAAAGTCGGAGCAACATAGAACTGAATAAGGGTTCCTTACAATTGCTTTTAGAATTCAACATTTTATTGCTAATCTCAACTTTCTTCTCAGGTTATTGGCTCAAGGAATCCTCACAACACTGTCAAAGCTGTTTTTAAAGCCCTCAATGCAGTAAGTAGCTCAATCAACCATATAAAATTTCAACTTGATAATATTAGATACAATTGCTCAAATATAAAACAGAAAAAATAATTAAAACACTACATGAATACACAAATGTCTCAAATTTTATATAATATAAATAATTAATGTATCAAAATTTATATAAATATAAAATATCTTAAACACGATTATGATTAAAAAAAAGAGAAAAAAGACATTGCCTGGGATACGAATAATTGGATACCCTTTTTTTTCTTAAAAAAACTAAATATCATAATACTTGCTATAATCTTGGCATGTTTTCAGGTTGAAACTCCAAAAGACATTCAGGAGAAGTTTGGCAGAACAGTTGTTGAGAAACACTTGCTTTAATAAACAAATGCTTTGCCAACCAAAGCAGCATACTCTTGTATTTTTCTTAATTTCCAACACTTTGAATTAAAAAGTAGAGGGGGAAAAAAAAGAAAGAGAAAAAACCTTGAAAATTTTTCATCGATTGTTGCTTTGCCATGTAGTTGGTATAGATACCGAATTTTATCCGAGTATTTTTTTTATTTGAAATAATTTTAAGCTTTGATTTTGTGCCTAATTATTCTAGAATTTTGTTTTGGAGCTTTAGTTGATTTTTTTTAATTTGGTTTTTCATTTTATTTTTTGGACTTTTAAGTCCAATTATTGCTTTGAAATGGTTTATTTAGGCCTTAATTTAATTTTTGGTCTTTGGGTTCAATGTTGCCTTTTGGGTTTAAGTTTAATAATAGACTTGGACATTAATTAAAGGTTTTTTAATTATTATTTAAATTTTTTGTATTTAATATATTGTTTTTATAGAATTTTAAAAAAACATTAATTATATATTTTTTAAATTTTTTTTAAATAATATTTTCCTTAAGAAAAAAAATTTTCATTTAATTTACAAGCGTTTCTTATTGTTAATTATCTAATTGTTAATTACATTTTACAAAATAAAATTATTATTGCCCTTCTAGATATTTGTCTTGCTGCATAATGCAATTTCTCTCACTTTGAAGTATCATGATTTTTAATCCTTAAAATTGTCAAAAATTAAATTTGTAATTAAAATTAATAATTCAACATTTTATTATAGAATAAATGGCTAAATTGAATTGGTCAATGCAATTGGTTAAATCGGTGATTTATTTAGCTTGGTGATAATATAAGAATTGAATAATAATTAATCCGGTGAAAAATTGATTTTATATATTTTTTAAAGAAAAAATTTGTTTGTAAGTAATCAAATTTAATATTAAAAATTATCATTAAGCTATATGTTTTTTTAATTATTAATTATATTTAATATTTATTTTATATTAAATTAAATATAAAAAATGTGTATATATCCAATAAGCCAATTTAATCAATTGAAGCGATTAAATCAAGAACTGAAGGTGTAATCAATTCTATCGTCAATCTAGTTTTTTCTAACATTAAATTTTATTAAAAAAAATTATATTTTCACTGTCTTAATAATTGTAGATGTTGGAAACTATAATGTTTTACTTGTACAAATATAATGTGAATCATTTTCTTCTAATAGTTAATAGGATAGGTCCATATCTAAAGTTTCAATTGATGTAAGGTTTTATTACTTAAAAAGATATTTTTAAATCAAACTAGCATATATAAATTCTATTTAATATAAGGATTTATGATTAATATATGACAAAAAAAAATAAATGTAGTTCTTCTAATACTTTCAACTCTAGTTCAAACTTCAAAGTAATTCAAGCAAGTTTTTAATATAATTCAAGCAAATTTTTAATACTATATCCTAAATATTTACCTTCTTCAATACCTTTGATAAACTTAAATTATTTATAAAATGTCCCTCAATTACTTGCATATTTTTTTGAGAGGAGAGTTTTATATGAAAAATAAGATATCATTTCGCAAACATTTACTTCTTATTTTCTTTTTCATAAGGGAAATCATAGTGTGAGAATATAAAAGATTATAGATACTGAAATTTAAATCTTTGATATATCGATTATTCACTTTTTTTTTCTTATCACTGAATAGATCTTTTTATTTGTATGACTTAAATGTCTCATATTTATCAAAAAAATTGATTAATGGAATTTGATATAATACTTATGAGCTCAACGATCTCGATGATATTGATGTTCTAATTTTTTTCTTAAAACATATTAATTTGAGCCCATAAGTGAGACTACCGTCCCATAGCATGTTAGTGCCAAAAGTAAAACCCATATTTCTTCCAAAGAATCTCCTAATTGTTTCATGGCCACTAGAAAGAGATTCTTTAACAAGAAAGAATTCAATTTGAATATAAGATATTTATTTATAAGTTTTCACAATTTAATCATGTATGATAGAATTATCAAAGATTTGAACTTTTCAAACTCTATCCGTAACTCACTATAAAATCGAGAAACAAAGAGATTTAAATTGTACATAGAATTATTATATACTTTATTATTATATTCTATCAATATTAGATTGACTCTACCATTATTGTATTAAATATGTTATATTAAGTATGACTTTAAAAATTGATTGATGGAATTTTATATGTTATATTAGACTTTAAATATGCTATATCAATGAATAGATCTCTTTATTTGTATGACTTAAATGTCTCATATTTCTCAAAAAAAGTTGTTTGATGGAATTTGATATGATACTTGTGACCCAGATGATATCGATGATATTGATATTCTAATTAAATGTATTAATTTGAACCCCATAAGTGAAACCATCGTCCCGTAGCATGTTAGTGCCAAAAGTAAAACCCATACTTCTTCCAAAGAATCTCCTAATTGTTTCATGACCACTAGAAAAAGATTCTTTAACAAAAAAGAATTCAATTGAATATAAGATATTTATTTATAAGTTTTCCCAATTCAATCATGTATGATAGAATCATCAAAGATTTTATCTTTCCAAACTCTATCCGTAACTCACCATAAGCTCGAGAAACAAAGAGATTTAAATTGTAAATAGAATTATTGTATACTTTGTTATTATATTCTATCAATAGTAGATTGAATCCACCATTATTATATTAAATATCTTATATAGTTTTTCTAAATTCTAGACCATAATTACTATTGGATCGAGCTATTTATCTATTGGTACATCTTTGACCCCACCTAAATTACTTTAATAATAAAAATAATATTTTTATTTAAATTTAATATAAAATATAAATAATATAATAAACAGTGAAATGAGTTTTCAGTACTTGTCTAACTCAAACCTAGGCAAAATTTTTTTAGAAGTTTAGAACCACGACCTGAATTAATTCATAAACAGGTCTAAGTCGAATCAAGCTCAAATAAAAAATTTTAATTATTTAAAACTTGGCCTATCACGGTTGAAAATTTGACTTCATTATTTTAAAATATATTTAAAAAATTTAAAAATTTAATTAATATTAAAATTAATATATTTTATAATTAAATATAAATAAAAATAATTTTTACTAATCAAATAATAATCCGAATCAAACTAAACTACTTCAAATAAAAAAATAAAGTTGCATGCGATGGAGATAGCTAAGCCCACCAAATCCATTAATGTTTGTATCCTTTTCTTTTGCTTTCGGCAATCTTCTTTGTTTTATATACTTTAAACTTCACTTTCTATCTCTTTCAAAAAAAAAAAAAAAAAGGATTTATCTCTTTTCATTATTTACTTAATAAAGTATGGAATAATGCATTATAATTCATATTAAATTATGCCAATTTTTCTAAACAAAGTTAGTTATGTAATAATTATATTTTATAAAAAAATTGAAAAAAATTAAATATTTGTAATTTATATTTATTATAATACTTTTCTTAATCTTTTTGTAATTTTTGCAATTAATTTGGTGTTATTTTACTAACCACTCCAAATTTAATCCGTTAAAAAGTTTAATTATAATAGAAATAACGAAAACCCACAATTTATTGAATTAAATTTTATATTTATTGAATGTCACATTTTAAAAATAACTATATTCACTAATTGAGTTAAACTTCGATTTCATTAGACTTAGGTTTATATCTCATCGTAATTGTTTGGCAGACTTATTATTTATATTATATTTAAGGACAATATTAATTAATTGAATACTTTAAAAAACTTTTAGTGAGATTAAAAAAATATATGGATATTCAATTTAGGCTCTTCATGGCCGGTTACCTACTTGACTCGAACATATTGAACTTTGAACAAGATTTTTAAAATCAAATCAATCTAACTTAGTTTGAATTACTATTTATTAATAAAAATAATAATTTTTTATTTAAATATAAGTATAAAATATATAAATATTAATATAAAAATAATATTATAATAATATAATAAAAATAAAATAAATTTTCTAATTGATTCAAACCCAATTCAATCTAAACTTAAATAAAAAATAAAAATTTTATATCATGATCTGACTATAAACATATATAATTCAATCCCATTCCTTTTTTTTTTTTTTTTCTTTTAATGCAAAGCAAAAGGAAGATTCATCTCTGCATATTTGGAATCATATAAAGGCTGCATTGCTGGATCAATCAGAATACTGCCGACACAAACTCTCATGATAAGAACCCAAAGAAAGAAAAAAAAAATTAATTATCCGAATTTTTTTAATTTCAAAATTATTTTTTATTTTTGCAAACTGAAAAAAATTCCACGTCACCCATTTCCACCTCATATCTGCTCAGATGTGGCACTAATTAGTTAGATTTGATAATTCGTGTATATATTTTTTGTTTTAATTTTTTATGTTAATCGTATAAATATGTGTACATGTAAGTTATTAAATGTGTAAAATCTTAAATGTGAATATGATATATGAATTAAACATGTCGTATTAATCATACTTAAATTAGATCTATTCAAAGGTCGGTTAATCAGTCCAATCCAGCCTTGCCCTCCTCGAATCACTGTTGAAATATTAAAATAATACTTTTTATTTAAATTTAATTATAAAAATATTAATATTAATATAAATTTTTTTAATATTTTAATACATTTATATAGTGAATTTGGCCATCGAATTGGGCCATGCTAAATTTGAGCCTAAACTCGAGTTTTAATTTTTTTTTAAAGACGCAGCTCGGCCTATAAAAAAATCTAGCTTAAACATGTCATTTCCATTTTTTATATTTTATTAAAGATGTTTATTACATTTTTGTTTTTCAAAATATATAGATACTATAAGAGATTTAACTTATAAACAGATAAGTTTGTAAAGAAATTAGTTATTGTTTTTAGCACATAAAAGAATTTTAAACTACAACATATGAGATATACCAGAATATTCTATTTTTAAAAATATAGATTATTTGATTTTTTTATTTAATTATAATATATCTACTTCATTTAAGGACATGATTCTTAATCATCTCTATTAAAAATAATAATTGATTGAAAACAATATTTAGATTCTTAATTTAAAAATTAATTTTAATTTTTAAAATTTTTAAGATTTTAAAAAATTTAACAATTATTTTTTAAAAAATAAATCTATCAAAAATAATATATTTATAGGAAGTATAGTGATTTCCAATCAATTGTTTCCAAACATATTCCCTTCTTGGCATACATTTTTCTAATTTTTCGAACTAAATATTTGGCAAAACCTAAAACTAAATCTATATATATATATATATATATATATTCAAGAACAATTTATTTATTTATTTTAAAAAAATAAAAAGTAAACAAGAAAAAGTCAATTATCTCATATTTTTTATATGTTTATATATTCAAAAACAATTGTTTATATATTAGAATTATATATATGAACATAATACAAAAAAAAATTAAAATATAATATAATAAAAAAGTAACATAAACATATAAATATACAATTATATAAAAATTATATAAAATAAATTTTTAACCTTTTAAATTATATATAAAATATAATATTTTAAATATAATTATGATTCATTAAAATATATTAACATCGTGTAAATTTAGATTTCAAACTAAAAAAGAAATGAAGATTTAATAAACAGAGACATTGTACATTATTTAAGGATTTGTTGTAGACCAATGTACACTACATTCAGACACGCAAACTTCCATGCACATTCAACACGTATATACTACAACAAAAGAAAAAGGCCAATTCAAACCACCGTCACCCCAGCATCACCTCACTGCCGCCGTCATCTCCGCCACCTAACACTCCCTTTTCGGAAACAAAACCAGACCCCGACGGAAAAAGGGGAAAAAAAAAGAAAGAAAATTCGCAAACAAATAAACCTTTTTTTTTGGGGGGGGTTAAATTATTATTATGATGGTTTCGGCTAAGGAAGTTGGAAATGGGAGGCGACCCGATAAAGGGAAGGGCAACAGGATCCGGAGTCTTCTCGCAGTCGGGTATTGGGTCCAAGGATTCAGGTGTTTTCCATGGATGGGTGTTAACTTTTTCCTGAAAGATAGGGTTAAAGTGAAGCCTTCAACTCTTCAAATTCTTCAGAATTCGGCTAATCTCCCTATGGTTGGGAAGCCCCTCTATGGTGTCGTTTCCGATGCTGTTTATATCTCCGGCCAGCACCGTCTTCCTTATATCGCCATCGGTGGTAAAATTTTTTAATTTCATATTTTTTTCATTGTTGATTGTTTTCTGTCTCTCCCGTTGATTCTGGAAAATGAGAAATGTTGTTTTCTAATTATTATCTCCCAGAGGAGTAGAGTTGATCGTTGCAGGGCCGGACCCGAATTTTTTTTTACTTAGGCTTTGGTTTCGACTGGGTTCGAAAAATCGAATTATTATTTATAAATTAATAAATATTAATAAATATTTTTATAATTAATTTTAAATAAAAATATTTTTTTATTATTAAAGTGAAGAGGTAAGCTTTTTAGGTTAGACAAATAGTTCAACTTTTGAATAAGTTTACTCAGTCATGGATAGATTTACATAGAAGTATAATTGAACTTGGCCGAGCACAAGGAGGAAGAAGCTTGACTGAAAATTTGCTGCTTAAAACTCAATTAAAACTTAATTGAGTTTTTGTTTTAAAACTCAAGTAGTCAAACAAGATTCGAAATAAAAATTGAATTATCCGTACTTGATTAGATTCTTTTATATAGTAAAAAAAAAATCAATTCTCAAACTTGACTTCAAACTTGATTATTTATACTCGAGTTTGAACTTGAGTTTCAATCGAAGTTTTTTTCAATATTAATTAAAAATAATAAAAATATATTATTAAAATTAAAAAAATTCGATTAAACTCACAAACTACTCAACTTAGACATTATGATACTCAAATTTGACTTGCCTAATAACTCGAGGTCGACTTAACAGTGATAAAGCCAAATTCAAATTTTTTTTAACCAAACTCGAATAGCTTATAAGTACAAGTGTATTATTTATATCCTAATCTTTTTTTTTTATTTTAGGCATTATAAATTTATAATTACGTTAACAAGTGACTTAAGTATACTTTAATATCTTCGTCTAATATATAGAAATATGAATAAAATTATTAATTATTACATTCAATGTAATCTTCTTACTATAAATAATAGCAAAACTCATTGAATAATAGGTCTGAGCTTTACTCTATTGTTCGACCTTTATCTCTTTTTTTTTTTTTTTATTTGAATAAATTTAGAAACATGGTAAGTTGTTCTTTTTCTTTTGTTAAAAGGCATTTGTTCTTAACTTTTTCTTTTGTTGCCTTTTTCGTTGAGATTAAGTTTTATTTTTATTTTTTATTTTTTGAAAATATAAAGATATTTTTAACCCGATAAACTTAGTTGTCTTTTGGTGTCTTATTCGCTGCATTCAGTGTCATTTTCGGACATTTCGTTTCGAACAATCAAAGATTCGTTCATTGAGTATTAGTTGAACCCAACCTTGTGGTCCTGATTTCAAAGTTAAAGATCGAATACATAATGAGAGTCTCGGATCATGTATCTTTAGATGGTATGTTATCGGATTCAAGAGTTAATGTTGGATAATAATAAGTATTTAACAAGGGTATATATTCAAAATTTTTAAATTTTTTCATATATTTTAAAAAAATTATACTTTATATCTCTGTCCGAATAAGTAGATGACATGTGCCAGATACTAAGCGTCCGGATCGGAGTCAATTACCTAGTATAAGATACTTTTGAGTAAGAATGTTAAGAGACATTGATAAATCAGTTCAAGATTTATTTATTCATTTATTGTTATGATTATTATTATTATTATTTGGTTTGGTGTCTTTCCGTCCTATATATTTGTCATAATCGACTACGATAGCAATACGTCTACAACTACAACAAATGTGATTGAAAAATACGTCTGTAATCGTAATTTAAATCTCTCCTAGTTTACTCTCTGTTCTATTTTTGAATTTTGTTTACTCCATAGTTTTTTTTTCCCATTTTTTTTTTAATCTTTCCTTCGTTTGCAGCTTTCTTACAAGCAGTGTCATGGCTAGCAATGGCAATACTTTCACAATCAAACATTTCAATCCTCACACTCAGCCTATATCTCCTCCTCAGCAACCTCGGCGCTTCGATATCCGAGGTCGCTAACGACGCCATTGTTGCCGAGATGGGAAAACCCAAAAGCTCTAAATCGGCTTCCCCAGGTGAGATCCAGTCATTTGTTTGGATCGCTTCCTCTGTTGGCGGAGTCCTCGGAAACCTGTTAGCCGGCATTGCCATCGACAGGTTTTCGCCCCAATCAATGTTCCTCGTTTTCGGACTTCTCCTTGTGATCCAGTTCTTTGTAACTATCTCAGTTCCTGAAAGCTCTCTTAACCTTCCGAAAAGTACTTCAAATGCTGGGATTCGAAAACAGATTTGCGAGCTCTTAGCTGCATTGCGAAAACCAGAGATAGCTTACTCCATAGCCTGGTTTGGTGCATCATATGCCATAATTCCAGCACTGACAGGGACAATGTTCTTTTACCAAACCCAGTGTTTGAACATTGACGCCACTATATTAGGAATTTCCAAGGTATTCGGCCAGGCAATAATGCTTTCTTGGGGCATCGTCTACGATCATAGCTTAAAGTCCGTCCGACCAAGGAAACTGATCAAAGCCATCCAGTTAACAATGGCAGCATTCATGGTTTCGGACGCGCTGTTCGCGAAAGGGATTTACCGGTCCATGGGGATGCCGGACTCCATCTACGTCGTGGTTTTCTCAGGTGTCTTGGAGGTTCTATTCTTCTTCAAGATTCTCCCATTTAGTATCCTTATGGCTCAACTTTGCCCTCCAGGATGTGAAGGGTCTCTAATGGCGTTCGTCATGTCAACCGTCGCCCTTGCATTTATAGTCAGTGGCTACCTCGGCGTCGCATTAGCCACCATTGTTGGGGTCACTGCAAATGATTTTTCTGGATTTCCTCTTGGCCTTCTGGTTCAGGCAGTTTTCACCCTTCTGCCACTGTTTTGGTCATCATGGATACCTGATGATCTGAAATCTAAAACCAGGACAGAGTAAATGATCTTCCGTGCTGCAAAGAAAAAGTGCTCATTGACGAAACCAAATGAATTGTCCAACGGTTGAACAGGTTTATTGTCAAGGTAGTATGAAATGCATAGCTGGGAGGAGCATTTTTCACATCAATATAAAGTATGACTGGGATTTTAATTGCAGCTGCTAAAGTATTTTCGATTATATCGCAATTATTATAATTATAGATATAATTATATCGTAATTATTATAATTACAGAGCAAAAAATGCTTACGCTTCAGAATTTAACACTTGCCACATTTAAAAGTGGTGTTCAGTGGCAAGTTATTTGTGTCAGTTCTTTTTTCCTATTTTAGATGGAAAAGTTAGATTTAACAAATGTGCATCTATTTTCACGTGTTATATCATGCTTAAAATATTATGTATTTATAAAAAAATTTTATAAATTAATAATTTTTATTATATCAATTTTGATATATTTATATATTCATATTATATTTATTTTATTCTTACTTTTATATCATATTTTAATTATTTTTTCAATATCGTATTCGTCTTCAAAGTTACCAAAAGCTTAAGTTTGTTGTGTTTCTGTTGCAAATTAAATGCAGCACTAATGAAACATGCCATTATTTTCCAGACTATTAAATTGCTTCTGCAGAATCCTGTCATAACTAGCTTTAGATCTAAAACAATTTTAGATATGATATAGAAAATAGTTAAAATATAATATAACATGAGTAAACAACATAAATATGATACACGTGTACATGAATATATAAAATCTATATAATATGAATTATTAATAAATTAAAATTTATATAAACATATAATATCGATGAATATGACACCAAAAAAAACCATAAATAAAATAGTAATACATAGACTGATAGATCTAACTTGTTTGATATCCCTTTATGAATGTGTTAGTTACTAAATCACCTTTGCCTCTTCAATGTCGTTCCGCGCATGTGCTTTAAAGTTTCACAAACTCGAAAGAATTCAAGCATCTCAATCTCACAGATAATTATCGTGTACACCAAAAGTGATATTTTTAACTCCACAAACGAAAAGAAAAAGCTGTCACACGTTCTATTTATTTATACAGTAAGAACATGTGGTAACTTTTTAACTCCGCTTATGAAGTTAAAAAACTCCACTGCCAGTATTCCCGATAACAATCCCTCATCTCACATCCATTTTCAAGTATTTCCCACACGGTAAAATGATAAAACAATTTTCTTTCGCCGGAAAACTAGCAATGAAAGTCTCAATTCCCAGTCCAAGTTCCATGGCAACTCAAGCACAGCATTGCATAGCAGCAGTATCCAGCTCCAAACCAAATGTTACTTTTTATAGTGCTAGCATCTTCCTTCAACTTCCAAGTTTTATCTTTTAATTCGGATCTATGATACTTGAACCCGTTATTTTCTCTAAAATACTCATGTCCGATACATATTCAAACATGAATATAAAGATATCATCTTTCAAATATATATAAAATTTTAAAACCTGTAACGGACACATACTAATATCCGACGCTCACCCAAAGTCTAGATAACATATATTAGGATTTGTATTGGGATTTTCACTCATATATGCAAGTAATTAGTCGCCAGCGTTTAATTTTCACCAATATAAGAAGCTGATGCATTAGCTCCAAATTCCAATTTTATAATTGAAAAGGCTTTTATTGTATTCACACGAGACTTTGCTTTGTTTGCATAAGCTACATTAAGAAATCACAAATATGGTTTTAACTTACAAATCTGATACTTCCAAACAAGAAATACCAATAAAATACAAACCAGATTAGCTAGCAAATCCTCAAGCTAAGTTCCTCGGACTCGGGTGAGTGTTGGACACTAGTATATGTCCGAAACGAGTATATTCAATCATTTCTAAGATTTTTCATGTATTCCGAGCAAAGAAATCCTCAAGTACTTATTCAAGACGAGTAAAATTCAAAAGCCAAGCTAGTAAGCAACAAAGATCAAATTCCCATTCACCAGCAATTTTAAAAATTAATCCGAAACTTAATCTAGTTAATTCATACAGTCATATTTAAAAAGAAATATCGAGTAAGTGTAGAGTTCAAATCACATAGCAATTTCTTCCCTTATCCCGAACTACCACCTCTTTCGATAAAATGGAAATTACAAATTCCCAAAGAAGTAAAAACATCTGCATTAAGACCAGCAAACCTTCCAGGTCCACGACAACACTCAACAAGAACAGCTAGACTACCACCTTTTTCGACAAAAAGGGAAATTACAATTTCCCAAAGAAGTAAAAACATCTGCATTAAGACCAGCAAACGTTCCAGGTCCACGACAACATTCAACAAGAACAACTAGAAGCTGTAAATTGATTTCACCCAAACATAAGATAGTACTACTAAATACGACCTTCAAATAAGCATTCTAGTTTCACTTTACCACTTTTCAAAAGATTTTCGATTTCTTTAGGAGGGTTTAGCCCCAATTTTTGAGCTCTTTCCCAACGAGCCAGCCGCGTTATCCCAAGGCAGGGTCCGAACGCCATGTTCATATCAAATTGCCTCAACATTTCCTCTTGATCATCAATATCATCTGCTTTTCCCAAAAATGAAAACAAAAATCAGTTTTATAAATACCCATTTTGAGAAAACAAACCCTAAAAAGGGGGGAGGAAAGTGACCTTTAAGATCGAGAGAACCGCCATGAGAAACAAGGGCGGGGGTTTGGGTGATATCGGAACCAACAGTAGCGGCATGTTTTGGAGATGGGCTTTTAGTTGATTTTGAGGATTTTGATTTGCTGATGCGTCCAGTGATGTTGCTCTTCTTTTGCTTGTAGAAACCCTTCATGTTCTTCGATGTTGTCGCCATTCTTAGATTCTGATTCTCTCTCCCGATGCTTCTCTTCAAATTCAAATTTTTTTGAATTTTGTTTATCAGAGATTACTTCCTGAGTTTTGATATTTATATGTGGGTAACAAAGATTTATCAGATCCAACAAACATGTCGACGGACAATATTTTCGGTCTATAATTTTTTTAATCAAAATTATATTTGTATTTAAAATATTATATATAAAGATAATATCACTAATTACATTTATCAAATATTTTAAAGTGTTCAATAAAATATTTAAATATTCATTTGTTTGTTATTTTGACATTAAAAATAAGTTATCATGACATGTATATCTGACATGCAACATCACACTATATTATTATGTATATTAGTAAAAAAATAATTATTTTTATTTTTATCTAATAAAATATTGATATATAGCATCGTATTAAATTTTTATTTTTATTTTTTATGCCATGTGTGCTAACAAAAAATAATTTTATTTTTTTATAAATATCTTTAATAAACTTAATAAATATTTTAAAAATTTTAAAAATTAAAGAATTAAAATCATAAAATAATTTAATTTTTTAACTTTAAGAAAATATTTTAAAAAATAAAAAATTATTCTAAAAATTAAAGAAATACAATATAGAATTAAAATAATTTTTAAAATATAAAATATTTCAAATTATTATATTAAAAATGTAAATTTTTAAGATTATTTTTTTCAAAATAGTTAATATTTATTTTATAAAAAAGTTAAAATACAAAATTATTTTAAATTAAAAATTAAAATGTAATTTTTTAAAAAAATTAAAATATTAACTCAAAAATATAATTTTAATATTAATTTTAAAAAAATATAGTTTTAAATATTTTATATTTTAAAAATGATTTTAGTTCAATATTGTATTTCTTTAATTTTTAAAATAAATTTTTATTTTTTTAAAAAATAGATATTAAATTTTAAAAATATAATTTATATTTTTATATTAAAAATTTTTTAAAATTATTTTCTTAAAACTAAAAAAAAATTAAATATGAAATTAAAATTCTTTTATGATTTTAATTTTTTAATTTTTAAAATTTTTAAAATATTTATTAAGTTTATCAAAAATATTTACCTAAAAAAGAAAAAATATTTCTTGTTATTGCACTTGGCATCATTATATGATGCCAAGTGTCAAATTTTCATTGGATGCAAAATAAAAAATAATTACTTTTTACTAATACGCGTGGCACCATTATGTAATGCTGTGCCAGTTTTTCACTGGATACAAGTGTTAGGTCAGTTTATATTTAATGATGTTAGAGTCAGGTTTCAAAATAGTAAACAGAATAACAAACTTTAATATATTAAAAATTTTATGTTATATAAATTTTAAAATGTTTTTATTTTTATATTCGTGTTAATTTTTTACATTGTTCTTTTATGTACATGTTCATGGCGCCAAACTTAGGTATGAGTTTTTTTAATTTAGACTAACCTAAACACTATTAAAATAGTAAAAATTATTTTTATTTAAATTTATTAGAAATATAAATATAAAATTAAAAAGATATTTTGAATTGTGAAATAGGTTTTTAAGTTGGCCTAGGTTCATCCTATAGGTAAAGAAATAACAAAAAATTAAAGCCACGGCCCAACCTTTGAACTCCTTTAGTTTTTTGTCATGTTTTAGTTTTATATATATATATATATATATATCATATTTATATATTATAATTATGTGATGTCCAAAATTACCAAAGTTGTGCACACATTACACCACAATATTGATTTCTCATGCTATGCTAGTCTTTTGGTTATTTTTATGGGCCTGAAGATGCAGTTAAAGAGATAGATTGGTTTGTGAACGGATTAACCATTCTTGAATGTTCAAACCTGAGTAATGTATAACAATTTTATTTATTTAAAGAAGTAGTTGATTTAATTTCAAAAGATTATGAGAAGAATTAAAATTTTTTATTCTAGAAAAAAAAACCTCCAAATTCAATTTTTTGAAAAAAAAATCATTAATTCTTAAGTTAAATATTCAGATGCAATATAAGAATAATTCTATTAATATACTATTAAGTTAAATTTATCTGTTCAAGATTGGGTGAAATGTGCCTAAGTATTTTAAAGATTCCTATCAATTATAAAAAATGTTTATTGATATAGGTACTTGAATACATTTAGAAAGACTTTATCTATAAATGATATTTACAAGTCATGTTCTTAAAAATTCAAATCAAATAAGGCTAGCCCACGATAGAAATATTTTTATCCTCACATGGCTTAATGTAGACCGAACCACTAAACAGAATGAATAAATCGGGCCGGCTAAATAGTTTGATCTTCGAATAAGTTTAAGAGATGGGATAATGTGGTTGGAGAAGGAAGCAAATCGAATAAGGAGGTAAAGGAGGAAAGAGAGAGGACAGAAAATAGAAAAGAGAGAGAGACAATAAATATAATGGCTTGGCTTTTTTGACATACATTTTTATCTTTAACAACGAAAATTCCATTGCAAAAAAAAAAAGTTTTGAGCAATTTTACTGTCTCTTCAAACTAAATCTTTCTAACAGAAAAGAATATTCCGTCAAAAAAATTACACTTCCAACGGAAATTTTGTTGGAAATGTTTAGTTGCACTGGAAGGCACCTTTCCAACGGAGTTCATTGTCGGAAAACTATCCCTGAAGGAATTCTATCGGAAATTAATTTCCATCTTTTATTTAATTAAAATTTCAAGATTCTTTCTGTGACGAAAAATCCATTGCTAATAGACAAATACGGACGGAATTTAATGACGGAAAGATTTCAATCGCTAAAACTTAAAAAATTTCATTGCTAAAAGTTTTTAACGTTTTCCGTTGAAAATGTTGATGTGCTTTTGACGAAAATGTTGAAAATAATTCCGTTGCTAAAGCCGTTTTGTCTTGAGCTATATGAATATTTGAAAACTCAAAGTCAAAATAACGGTGTTACTTAGACCATTGTTGGTAGCTTCAATGGAATTAGTTTTCCCTCATAAGTCAGACTTTTCTTCATAAAATATCAATAGATGTAAAATATTCTAAGTTGTCATTAATTATTGCCAATTTATTGACCTAGGTTTCAGTTGGCCCAAGTCTACTTGGAGAATGACTAACCAAGGTTTAAAAAGTGAGCAAGAATATCAATATTTATTGGGTCAAACAATAAAAAAAATTTGATATCCCCTAAGTAATATTTCGATTTTAAAATATGTTCGGAAAGCTTTCTCTCGTTTGACTTAATATAACTATCAAATATCGAAAGATTTTAACAGAAAAAAGTATAAAAATGTTAATAGTATCATTCGTATCAATTTGACGAATATTCATCCTAGTTTTGCAAGTGTGCCCATGATGAGGCAAATGATGGAAAGATCATCCCCATATGATTGTAATATCCCACCCCCTTCTATAAGAAAATAGAACTAATGATTTATTTTTTTTTATATGTGAGAATTAAAATAAAATAATAATTAAAAAATATAAATAAGATCTGTATGCTTTTATTTGTAAATTAAATTAATAATTCTTTTTTTTCCTAATTGTATTATTGTATTTAAAAAAAATTACTCACTCATTTCATTTTTAAGAAAATAATTACTCTTTTTAAACAAAAAAAAAACTTATATATTTTACATTTTCTCTTTGAAATATATTTCTCTTTCTAAAGGCAAGTTTCTTTCACTTACGTAATGTACATGTCAGATTCTAAAATAAATAATTTTTCATGAAAGTATAATAAATATTCAAAAATTTAAATTTTAAAATATATTATATTATATTATATTATATTATATGTTGATTTTTTTATATTTAATAAAAAATAGTAAATAATAAAAGAAAAAAAGAAAAATATTGAAGGGAAAAAAAGGGAAGTAAACCGACATGGCGCCATCAATGGAAAGTGGGAAAACTCCCCATATTTCGGTGATATCCAGTGTATTTAAAACCGATGCCCAAATCGAAAGCCGATCGACACTTTGGATCTCTTCGCTATCCCAAGGTAATTCTTTTCCTTCTTTTTGTTTTTTTTGCCCTCTTTTCTAGTGGTTTAGGGTTTTATGAAATTCTTTTTTTTTTCTTTTAATTTCTTTCAGTGTTCTTGGAGTTGAATGTCTATTCTTTTGGGACGTTCTTTCTTTTATTTTTCCCTTTTTTTTCGTATTTTTTCTCGTTTTCTGAAATTTTTCCGAGAAAATTGGATTCTTTTTGGGTGGGTTTGATCTAAATTTGATGTTCTTATAGTTTGATCAATGGGTTGGGTTCCCTTTAAAAAGATTAAAAATTTTGAATTAAAGAAAAAATCTTTTGGTTCTCATATATAAGTTTATAAAATTAGTTATATGATTTTTTGTTTTAATTTTGAATTTTGACAGGGTTTAAATGACTAATTGACTGAGAATCAGAGTTAAGGTTTTGGGTTTCTTAAGAATTTAAACATGGGACCTGACTTAAAGCTGACTGAGAATTCCGAACACAACACGAATACTCAAATTGTCGGTTCTATTTCTAATAATGAGAAAAAAGGAAGTGTGTCTCAAAATCAAGAAAATAAGGGTATGCTAGGAAACTTGGATATGGAGGTTGCTTATGTTGAATGTATGAATTCCGGTGTGTCCGAGATGCTTGATGTCGAATGCCAGGATGCTACCGAGTATTCGAGTTCGTTTGGTGACACAGTGTCGGGAGACGAGAATGGTACGGTTGTGGATGATGAAGTTGAATCACCGTTGTTCGGATCATTATTTGATGGGAGTGATGGACTGTTTCAGATGGGGTAATCTTTTATTTGAACTGTTTCATGTTTTTATCGATTTTAAGATCATACCCTATATTGATGATTAACCGGTTGATGCATTAATTGTTCTGTAATCTGTTTGGATTTTTTATCCATCTATACAGATCGTTTTGCCAATCTGTTATTCTCTGTATGTTTTAATTCACCATAAACTGGAAATTGGTTTTCTAGTTCACCATTGTTCGTATTATTTTTTGATGGGAGTGATAGACTGTTTCAGGTGGGGTAATCTTTTTATTTGAATTGTTTCATGTTTGTATCAATTTTAAGATTATATCTTGTATTGATGATTAACCGGTCGAAGCATGAATTGTTTTGTAATCTATTCAGATTTTTTATCTGTCTGTACAGATTGTTTTGCCAAACTATTATTCTCTATATGTTTTAATTCACCATAAACCGGAAATCAGTTTTTAATTACTTTATGTGCTTACTGTTAGAAGCTTCAAACAGCTTTTTGACAAACTTGTTCCTAAGAGATCAAGTAGGTTCTGCTTGCCTTGCAAATTATCGAAACTAAACATTATTGATTTTGAAAAGTCTCACTCTCCTCTAACTAATTATTTTGGCGATATTGAATGAATGTTGGTGACACTTTTGTGGTCCGAATTTCACCATATATTATTATAGAAAATTATAGCGATGCATATTTTTTTCCTTCATTTTAGTACATAAAATAAGTGTGAACATATAAAATTCCATGTTTGTGTTTCACTTTCATGAAGTGCATACTTTTTCTTGCATAGGTGTATGTTTATGTGTTAGTTAATTTAGTTTTTTTTTTTTCGTCTTAAATTCTCCAGGAAGAGAAGGTTAACGGATCACTGGAGGAGGTTTATACATCCCATCATGTGGCGCTGCAAATGGTTAGAAGTTAAACTTCATGAATTAAAGTCTCAGGCGCTCAAGTATGACAGAGAGCTTGCCGAATATAATCAAAACGAGCAGTTCGTGTTTGAGAATGTTACCGTTGAAGGCTTTGATGCAAAGTCGCAAGCTTTTCCTTCGAAAATTCAAAGAAAGAAAGTAATGAAGAGGAAGAAAAGAAAAAGAGTGGAAGATACTGATGATGTAGCATCATATATGTCAAATCACAATGTATTCTCCTATTATGGTATGGAGCTGACAATTATTCTTTATATTAATGATGTTTATTTATTTATTTGTAAAATTCTAATCAAGTTTTTACCTTTCTCTCAGAAAGCAAGTCCGGTGTTGCTACTGCTT